>CM056605.1:28136721-28379221 GCA_029721355.1 Tegillarca granosa
ACTTGTAATTCTTTTAATAAATCAAAATTGTTAAAAAGTATTGGTACATTGTAATTCTTTTAATCAATCAAAATTGTTAAAAAGTATTGGTTCATTGTAATTCTTTTAATAAATCAAAATTGTTTAAAAGTATTGGTATATTGTAATTCTTTGAATAAATCAAATTGTTAAAAAGTATTGGTACATGTAATTCTTTTAATAAATCAAAATTGTTTAAAGTATTGGTACATTGTAATTCTTTTAATAAATCAAAATTGTTTAAAAGTATTGGTGCATTAAAATTTTTCTTAATTGTTACTCAATTTCTGTATTTACTTTCACTATGCAAAAAAGTCAATAATGTCAAAAATATTTTATTTAAATTATTCCAGTGGTGACTAGCATTGAGGACATAAATTTTTTATTGATACTGTTTTGGTTTCCATCTTAAAATTGTAATTCATTTTAGTTACAATGTGCATGCATTAAGTACAATTATGTGAGTTTTCCAAGATGACTGTCTCTCTTCAGCAGCCTTACAAGATTATAAGAAATGAAAAGAATATATAGTAGTGACATTTCATAATGCCAAATTTCAACAAGTAGTTTTTTGATGTTTGACACATTTTTGACTCATGAGTGACTGAAGTCAGTAGAATAAGCAACAAATAAACGGTCAAACTAGTTCATGAAATATTCCCTTATATTTGAGTGTTTGATGTGATGAATGTCGACTACAGCAATCAATAAAAATATACTGAATCAAAGTTGAAATCATTCATTGTTTTGATGATATGATTATTTCAATATATGGCACATTAAAAAGTGTCGGCACTGCTGTTGCAATGAGTATTAGCTATATAAAGGCAAATTATTGATAGGAACTTATGGGTAATTTATAGATTAAGGCTGAATGTTTTGTTTTGACTGCAAATAATGTGTCACTATAAAATTTAAATGAAGTAGATGTCAAGGTCATAAGGTTAGAGGTCATTGCACATGACATATATATATCATTATGTCTGCGTATCAGCAGACATCTTGTTGTTACCTGTAATCTTTATTATTATAATTATTATTTTTATTATTATTATTATTCCTCCTTGTTTCTGACAGATATTTTCAGAGACATCTCCTCCTACCTTTCTTATCTGATCAGGTTGAAATTTTGTCAACTGGTAGGGATTGACCATGGGCAAGTTGCTTGTTCACCGTTTTTCGGAATTTGGAAGGACTTCAAAGAAATCTGGTTAAAACCATGGATTCCAGGGAGTTCTTTCTAGAAAGTTTTTCCTTTCTTGGAATTTCTTCCGCTATTTGGAGCACCACTTTAGAGAGCTGATACGCAGACATATACTTGCTCACAAGTATACATTCTTTTTTTTTTTTTTTTGTAAAAAATCAGACCGCAGAAACAGGAAGTGTCTGTAACACCATTGTAACTCGGAATACCTCTGATTTTACGGTAGTCATAAAACAAAAATGAAAATGTCAAAAAGGAAGCGAAGTAGCATCCTTTCCTTTTTGCCCATAAAGACCAGAGATGAGGAAGAAAGCGGTAAAAATCAACATATAATTCAAGACTTAGTAAAAAGAATTAAAACACCCACTAAAGTCACTGTTTATTTATTGTAAACATTTGTAAGAACTGTCACATGGTCACTCAGCGACATGTTCATGTCGTCTGCTGAATGTAACGTTACATTACATTGATGATAGGCAATGTTTGTGACATTTTGTATACAAGGAAATTATAGTTATGTTTTTAATTCTTTGTTTAATAAAAATTCATCAAAATGTGGACCTCACTGAAACTTGGGAGGCATCATTGATCATAGTCACATGAATACTGTGATAATTACCCATGCATGGCAATGCTGTAATTTTAAGTCTATTAATAGACTAAAGGAAACATCTAATATAATATCAAAATTAAATTCTGTTTTTTTTTGTATCAAAAAAACTATTGGCCCCTAACTTTAAAAATGAGCCCCTCATTTCTGCACAGAATGGGCCCCTGGTTTTTCAAAACAATCTAAAGCACTGCTGTACATAATCTTGCCCCATAGAGGCCTGACCCCAGTTTCACAATCATTCACTCAATTGAGTGTGCACTCAACTCAAATTAGGGAATATTTCAATGTCAGTTTTTAAGACATTACAGAGTTAAAGTCAAATATCCAATGTTATACTTAAATTGTTAAGTGTAGGTTTGTTGAACAAAGCAAAACATTGTGTCATAAAATTGAATTTTTTTAAAATGTTGAAGAGAGAAAAATGAGAGTATTTGAGTTAAAGCTACATTAAGTTTTCCAAAGAAAAAATGAAAAAGGTGCTAATCTAATTAATGATGTTTCTAATAAAAATGTTACATTTGGCTCAACGATAAAAGCTCAAATAAATACAGAAATTACAGTAATTACCCAGCGAGATGCAGCATTTGGGATTTTATATTAGAACATGGTTACGTCATCAAAACCCGGGTCATTTAAACACAACTTTAAAAACGGTGAAATACGATAAATTAAACACAGAACTTCGTTGAATTAATCATTTATGACTTAATAAGGGATACATAACACCATTTCAAATACATGTGAATATTAATTAAGGACAATTAATGCAATTTGTCATGTTTCACCTTCGAGTCATGTGATTTTCGTACATCCGTGTGCATGCTCCAAGCTCATCATAATCATCGTTAAACATTGACCAACCGGTTAGAGGATTCCGTTTATTTACAGCTAAAAGGAATGTAATTTTAGAAAATGAATCTCACAGATTGTGGTTAGATGATATCTATTTTTAAAAAAATTATATTTTTAGAAAATCAAAAAAATTCAGAAAATTGAAAAACTTAATGCAGCTTTAAGTGCAATCTCAATTTAGTGAATGATTGTGAAACTGGGGCTGATATGCACAAGTGCCCACTCAATTTAGTGAATGATTGTGAAACTGGGGCTGTTATGTACAAGTGCACACTCAATTTAGTAAATGATTGTGAAACTGGGGCTGATATGTACAAGAATCCATGACAACAAGTTAAGATAAACTTGTGTTGTATTTGTTTCTTATATGCTTTGAAATAGATGAGGTTTTTTTAAAATTATATTTTGCATCCCAATAATGTCAAATTGGCAGTTATGTAAGTCATTTTGGATGCCATAAATTTGCATCTGTTTTTGACACTGTTGCAAAATTTTATTTCTATAAGTCCATCATAGTCTTTCAATCTCAAGGATTCATAAAAAAAATAATTGCTAGTTTTGGAAGATATTTCTGATCTACTTTGTACACTTATAGCAAACTTTACAATGCTAGTACACATGTCTGAAATGTTTTAGAACCATGCTATCTACACAAAAAAGCTTTTTTTTTTTTGTTTGTGTTTGTGTACATATTCACTATTAAGACTTACAGGTTGTTGCCAATGTTGATTTCTTTAAAGCATCAGAAAAATAAAAGTCATCATCATTAAATAGGAATAGAATGAAGTAATGGTATTTCACTTATATTGAGACGTCACCAGCTATAGGTGAATTGGCAGAAAATTTGACCTTTGCAGTGTGCTTTGGACAATGTGCAAGAGGGTTTTGTCGTGACATGGGGCATCAGTTTTTAAGGTCTCACTACCTATTTTTAAGTCTTGATCAGACCTCATTGGGGTTTGAATCCCAACTGCTCACATATGAAGTGAGCACTCTACCAACTGAGCTACTGTAGTGGTTTATGATTTAAGACTTTAATGTTGAGTCTGTAAGACTTATTATCAGATGTATATGATAAGTCAAAAAGGTACAGTAGAACTTCGATAACTCAAACTTGGATATCTCGAATGCCATGGATAACTCAAAGTCTTTATTTTGTTCTGATCGGTTTTCTATATAAATTATATAAGGTCAACATCGATAACTCAAACTTTTATAATTCGAATACCCCTGATAAGTCGAAGTAAAAAGTTTGGCCTGTAGTTTGAAAATCTATTAAAAATTAACTTCAAAAACTCGAATTTTTTCTAACAATGTGTGATCAATGGCCAGTTAATAAAACAATCAAAGAAATCACGTATCAGTAATTAGCCTACTGTTATATAAGAGGAGTTAACCGAGTAGTTCTAGCTATCTAACGTATAAATTATTATCAATTAACGGATTAATATTCAGTTATGCCACGTACAATTAAGTCTAACAGGTACGCTAATTCCCTACTCTAATAACAGAAGCCAAGTAATATGCCATTGTCCATAACAGTTCAACTTTCAACTTAATTTCTTGAAGCTTAATTTAAACGACTAGCCCGGCAGTACTCACGAATGCGTTAAAATCATAAAGACTTATTGCACTGCTTTGCAATTTTATTTACTATCTGTTTGTATTTCTAATGAATGTAATAAATAAGTAATGCTGATAAACATGTACATATATCTGTTTTTCCGATTCCGTTGTTCATATACAATTAAAGAACATGTTTTGTACACTTTTGCCTTCGATATTAATTCTTTTATGCATTATTTATTTTTTTGTTTTGAAAGTATCTAGTAGTATTCATTGTTTTCTCTATTGCTTTATATTTCGAGTACTGGTAACTGTTTTCAACATCAAAGATTTCTGTTGTGGAAAACAGAAATTAAGGCATTGACGTCATCCTTCAACTCGATAACTCGAAGTGACCACCAAATTCCTGACATTTCAAGTTATCGAAGTTCTACTGAACAAAAAATAGTGTGATTTCAGATAAAAAAAAATAATCCATTTATTAAAAAAAAAAAAAATTAGGAAATGAAAAAAAAATTTTTTTGATTAAATAGATTTTAATTAAGATGGAAAACAAAAACCAGTCGAAATATATACAAAAACAAAATTATAAAATAAGTTGTTTTTGTTTTAAATAAATATCTCATAAAATATGCAAAAATTATTTGGGTTACGGGCAACCATTGGTTAATATAAGTGTGTCATATATAATTTATAGACAATTATGATAGCGAACACAAAAAGCTGTCATAAAGTTTGATATACTGGTAGTGTTCTTTGTATATATATATGATATAAGTATATCTTATAATGTAAAGAAGACAATAGTTCATCTCTTAAGAAAATTGTATTCTGATGTACACAGAACTGATCGATGTCTGACCCAGATAGATGGTTAATCCCTGTTTTCACAGTTTCTACATTAGCAGATGGTTTTTCTGAGTAATCTTTGATGACAACAACAGCTGATTCTAGTAGGGATTTTAATGATCAATTCCATTCCTGTTGACACTTTCCTGGTTCCATTACATAGATTTTAAAAACTTCTATTGAAAAGAACTATTTTGAGCATAGAGTTAATATTGTTTAATTTTTCCTGCATGTACCACTCCTGTATTAATACAAGAATGATAAAATGGTATGTACTAGCTAGTATTTAATTTATTTGAGATATATTTTACTATTTATTTATTTGGTTGTTAATTTATTTATTCATTTATTTACTTATTTATTTATTTATCTATTTTTGTTTTATTTTATTTCATTTTACTTTATTTTGTTTCATTTTATTTATTTTTAAATTTTTTTTTAGGATATTGCTGTATACTAATCCAACCGATGAATTCAGAATGATTACTTTTCATATTTTATTTGTTTCTTCCTGCTGCCAAATTGGGGGAAGGGGGTGAAATTTCATTATCCTCTGTTTCACTGGATAAAGGAACAACCACAGTAAATATTGTTACTTACCAAGGCCCTTTGGTAGGATTTATGTTCACAAAACTTAATCCAACAAAAATTTTTTCAAACCAATTTTTTTTAAAAATTACAAAATGATGTATTTTTAATGCCACAAATTTAATGCCACTTACCAAGGCCCTTTGGTAGGATTTATGTTCACAAAACATAATCCAACAAAATTTTTTTCAAACCATTTTTTTTTAAAATTACAAAATGATGAATTTTAAATGCCACAAATTTTAACGATTCTACAGTATCTGCCTGGCTTGTCTATTTATTTCTATCTATTTGTCTCTTTGTGTCAGTCATTTGACTCTGAAACTGGGCAGAATCAAAGCTAAATAAGGGATATAAGATTAAGTATGTGTGTGTGCGTGTGCGTGTGCGTGCACACGTGAGAGAGAGAGAGAGAAAGATGTTAAACTGCCAGTGATAGAAACTTATGTTTAAATGATATTATAACTTTCTTATTAAATTTAGTTTGTCTCTTCTGTCAATCTGTTTGTCTCCGAAACTAGGTAGAACAAAGGATAAATATGGGAAAAAATATTATAAAGATGAGAGAGAGAGATGTTTAACTTACCATTGATTACCAGGGATAGGAGCTTATGATTGAACAAGATTTTAATTTTCTTATTAAATTTAGTTTGAATTTTTAATAATTTTTTTTAAAGAGTTGATTATTTGAGCAAGATTAAAATTTAAATTTAGCTTTATGTAAAATTACTTTTCATTTTGAAACCATCACTGACTCAATAGAATTACTCTTCAGAAATAAGCCATCACACACACACACTTATATTGAGAGAATTTTATTGATCTTGATAAAGCAGTCAGATTTCTATTTTAGGAAATTTTCTGGTGAGAAAAACTTGTAGTCGACTGAAAAGAAAAAAAAAGGATTGATTCTTAATAAACTTGCTACAATCTGATTATTTTATTTTTTACATATACATATACTTGAATTTTCAAGACAAACAAAAACAACTTTGTTTACCTGAAATAAAATATCTCCATAAAAATCGAGAGATGATATTTATTTTTTATAAATAATAATTGATTTTAAGAAATGCATGCAACAACTTATTTGTAAAACAAAGAATATGATATATGTATGAAATATTTGTCACACACACACACACACATACACACCCACCCACCCACCCAAACACACACACACACACACATGCACACACAATAGTTGATTGATTGATTGATAGATAGATTTCTTTATTTTATTTTATTTATTTATTTTATTTAAAAAAAAACATTTTTTATTGCATTACCAGGTACTTTTGTGTCTAATGCCAACAAACCTCGCATTAAAATAAATAAAACAAATTATATAGTGTCAAAATTTATCATCAACAGATTAATACTAAACTTAATAGAATAAGATGGCAAGTCTTCTACAAACTGTCAGTGAGGGGGGTGGGGGGAGGGGGGGGGGGTGAGGCACAACATAACAGTTCAAACATGCAGTGAAAATTGTACATATTGTCAGTTTAATGCTGTCTTATTAAGTATGGCTGCTTAATTTTATGAACAATAAATTCTACCACTGAGTTTAAGTGGGGGCATGGTGGTATAAAAATACCAGCTTATAAAAGTGCTGACTTACAGGCCAATTCTAGTGTAAAAATTTGGTTCATCTGCTAGTATACCAAAGGTTGACATTTATCTCAGGTACATGGGTATCCTTCACAGTTCTCAGTGTAGAATGTCTGCCTCAAGAGCAGGAGGTCAGGGGTTCAAATCCCCATCATGTCGTACTCAAGACTTTAATATTTGAGGTACTGCTTCCTCCTCAGACAGTAGACATTAAGAGGACAGGATATCATCTAGTGTCAGGATTATGTGACTCACAGGGTGAGCTATACTCTTGTCTGCAGCATATTGACACGTTTTAACAAAAAGTCCCCCGGAGTGCTAACTAGTACAAGGCAGACCATTACACACACTTGCACATTTCACACATACCCGAACTTGTCCTTAGATGAATCCATATAAATCAATAACCTTGATCTCATTATAAATAGCTGAAAAACTGCTGATGCAAGGTTAAACAACATTACAACCAACCAACAGCCTTCACCATTTTAGAATTGATTATCAAAGACTGCCTAAATATAAATGGATTAATTTTGCCAGCTGGGACCTAAACACAGTTCTAACTAATCCACCCATTATTTGGATTTTTACACTGAGATATACGATCTTTCCATCTCTTGTTCCAAAGTACAAAAAATAAATAAATACCGTAAAATAAATAAAGCTCAATTGACCAAAAATTTCAGATATTACTAAATCTTGTTAACCAGAAATTCATAGTTGGTTTTATATATAAAGTCTTAAAGCGTTTCCATCAGTAATTACAGTTGATGTATCCATATAGACTGATGCAGTGTCTTCAGGATTGTATTAATGTGGTAACACGGAGTCGGAGTCATGTTGTTGTGAGCTTTTGTTAATTTGTACACAAATGTTTTCTTCCAACCTGACTATTGGTCTTTGTTTATGAGATCGTTTTGCTTTTTCTTTTTTTTTTATCAATATATAGAATAGAATAATGAAATCACTATCAAATATCATTTACTGCAATCTTTGAATAATTTTAAAGTCAGTACTAATGTTCCCTGAGGAATTGCTTTGCTGTCAGCCTTTCAAAGCCAATAACAGCAACATTCATAAAATCTAAATTAAAAATTGTAGTTCCCTGAACTTGGGTGAAATCAGAGACAACTTTAACATACCAAAAGAGCAGTATCATATTTTCTTTGTGCCAAGGTAATAGTGATAAAGTTGCTTGAGCATAAGCATAAAAAATTTCACAATCATTCCTTAATTAAGATTTTTCCTAGATAAAATTGAAGAACATTTTGGCAATGTCTTTTTTGGAATTATGTGTGAACATTTTTGCTAAAAGTAACTAAAAGTGTTATTAGCTTAAGATAATCTTCAAAATGACATTCTGTATTACTCTATATCTTAATAAATAGTAGATTCATTACGGATTCAAATTTACTAGTTTTTATGTTAAAACCTTATGTAGGAAGTTATTTAGGTACTAGGTCTTAATTATTAAATATTAAGAAGCATTTGAAAGTGATTTGGCCTTAAAGGGCTGTGGAATGATCCAAACTGTTGGTTTACAGAATACAGTGCTTCTACTTTCCTGGATCAAATCACTTAGCCAGATGTTAAAGTCGGAAAACTATAATTAGCTTACTTCTTGGATTGTTGTTTTTTCTGGCTAGAGTAAGAAAACTATATTTAGCTTACTTCTTGGATTGTTGTTTTTTCTGGCTAGAGTTAGAAAACTATAGTTAGCTTACTTGTTGGATTGTTGTTTTTTCTGGCTAGTGTAAGAAAACTATATTTAGCTTACTTCTTGGATTGTTGTTTTTTTCTGGCTAGAGTTAGAAAACTATATTTAGCTTACTTCTTGGATTGTTGTTTTTTCTAGCTAGAGTTAGAAAACTATAGTTAGCTTACTTGATGGATTGTTGTTTTTTCTGGCTACAGTAAGAAAACTATAGTTAGCTTACTTGATGGATTGTTGTTTTTTCTGCCTACAGTAAGAAAACTATAGTTAGCTTACTTGATGGATTGTTGTTTTTTCTAGCTAGAGTAAGAAAACTATATTTAGCTTACTTATTGGATTGTTGTTTTGGTTTTTTTTTTTTTTTGCTAGAGTAAGAAAACAATAGTTAGCTAACTTCTTGGATTGTTGTTTTTTTCTGGCTAGAGTAAGAAAACTATAGTTAGCTTACTTGATGGATTGTTGTTTTTTCTGGCTAGAGTAAGAAAACTGTAGTTAGCCTACTTGATGGATTGTTATTTTTAGCTCAACTGGCTTAAGCCAGATGAGCTTATGGCATGATGCGTGCGTGCGTGCGTGCGTCCGTTAACAGCAAAAACTCAGAAACTACTGGGCCAATTTTAGCAAAACTTTGCAGGAATGATCCCTAGAAGGAGTAGATGAAAATTTGTACAATTGGTTTCCATGGCAACCAAAAGTAGGTCACAGCGACCTAGAATGTAAAAGACCTAAAATAAGTTTCTTCTCTGAAACCATAGGTTATATTCAAAATCTGATGTGATATTTAGCTTCTAGACACCCTTAAACATGTAGGTTGTACATTTCGTGAAATTCTGTCAAAAACTAGGTTATGCGTTTTTAGCGTTTTTCTGTCATACTTCGTAAAAAGTGAAAATAAGGCTTATAATGAGATATCAACTTTGAAAATCTTCTTCTCTGAAACCATGAAGCCTTAAGCTTTCATATTTGGCAGTTAATATCAGCTTGAGCCCCTTTACCAAGTTTTTACAAATGGTAGCCCCCGGTCTATTTTTGGCCCCACCCCAGGGGTCCATATATCTGCATATGCATATATGGCTTATAATTGAAAATCAACTTTGAAAATCTTCTTCTCTAAAACCATGAAGCCTTAAGCTTTCATATTTGGCAGTTAATATCAGCTTGAGCCCCTTTACCAAGTTTATACAAATGGTGGCCCCCGGTCTATTTTTGGCCCCACCCCAGGGGTCCATATATCTGCATATGCATATATGGCTTATAATTGAAAATCAACTTTGAAAATCTTCTTCTCTGAAACCATGAAGCCTTAAGCTTTCATATTTGGCAGTTAATATCAGCTTGAGCCCCTTTACCAAGTTTTTACAAATGGTAGCCCCCGGTCTATTTTTGGCCCCACCCCAGGGGTCCATATATCTGCATATGCATATATGGCTTATAATTGAAAATCAACTTTGAAAATCTTCTTCTCTAAAACCATGAAGCCTTAAGCTTTCATATTTGGCAGTTAATATCAGCTTGAGCCCCTTTACCAAGTTTATACAAATGGTGGCCCCCGGTCTATTTTTGGCCCCACCCCAGGGGTCCATATATCTGCATATGCATATATGGCTTATAATTGAAAATCAACTTTGAAAATCTTCTTCTCTAAAACCATGAAGCCTTAAGCTTTCATATTTGGCAGTTAATATCAGCTTGAGCCCCTTTACCAAGTTTATACAAATGGTGGCCCCCAGTCCATTTTTGGCCCCACCCAAGGGGTCCATATATCTGCATATGCATATATGGCTTATAATTGAAAATCAACTTTGAAAATCTTCTTCTCTAAAACCATGAAGCCTTAAGCTTTCATATTTGGTAGTTAATATCAGCTTGAGGCCCTTTACCAAGTTTGTACAAATGGTGGCCCCCGGTCTATTTTTGGCCCCACCCCAGGGGTCCATATATCTGCATATGCATATATGGCTTATAATGGAAAATCAACTTTGAAAATCTTCTTCTCTGAAACCATGAAGCCTTAAGCTTTCATATTTGGCAGTTAATATCAGCTTGAGCCCCTTTACCAAGTTTATACAAATGGTGGCCCCCGGTCTATTTTTGGCCCCACCCAAGGGGTCCATATATCTGCATATGCATATATGGCTTATAATGGAATATCAACTTTGAAAATCTTCTTCTCTAAAACCATGAAGCCTTAAGCTTTCATATTTGGCAGTTAATATCAGCTTGAGCCCCTTTACCAAGTTTGTACAAATGGTGGCCCCCGGTCTATTTTTGGCCCCACCCCAGGGGTCCATATATCTGCATATGCATATATGGCTTATAATGGAAAATCAACTTTGAAAATCTTCTTCTCTAAAACCATGAAGCCTTAAGCTTTCATATTTGGTAGTTAATATCAGCTTGAGCCCCTTTACCAAGTTTGTACAAATGGTGGCCTTTGGTCCATTTTCGGCCCCACCCCAGGGGTCCATATATCTGCATATGCATATATGGCTTATAATGAGATATCAGTTTTGAAAATCTTCTTCTCTGAAACCATGAAGCCTTAAGCTTTCATATTTGGCAGTTAATATCAGCTTGAGCCCCTTTACCAAGTTTTTACAAATGGTGGCCCTATGTCCATTTTCGGCCCCACCCAAGGGGTCCATATATCTGCATATGCATATATGGCTTATAATGGGATATCAACTTTGAAAATCTTCTTCTCTGAAACCATGAAGCCTTAAGCTTTCATATTTGGCAGTTAATATCAGCTTGAGCCCCTTTACCAAGTTTGTACAAATGGTGGCCCCGGTCCATTTTTGGCCCCACCCCAGGGGTCCATATATCTGCATGTATATATTGGAAATCAAATTTAAAAATTTTTTTCTCTGAAACTGTAAGGCATAATGCTTTTATATTTAACATCAGCTCAAGTCCCTTTACCAGGTTTGTACAAATGGTGGCCCCCGGTCCATTTTTGGTCCCACCAAGGGGCACATATATCTACATATACTTATATGGGAAGTCAAATTTCAAAATATTCTTCTCTGAAACTGTAAGGCCTACAGCTTTTATATTTAGCATTTAACGTCAGCTCAAGTCCTTGTACTGAGTTTATATAAATGAAGGCACAAGAACCATTTTTGTCAGTTGAGCTCCACAGGCCCTTTTGGGCCTCTGTTTCTGGCTAGAGTAAGAAAACTATAGTTAGCTTACTTGATGGATGTTGTTTTTTCTAGCTAGAGTAAGAAAACTATAGTTAGCTTACTTGTTGGATTGTTGTTTTTTCTAGCTAGAGTAAGAAAACTATAGTTAGCTTACTTGATGGATGTTGTTTTTTCTAGCTAGAGTAAGAAAACAATAGTTAGCTTACTTGTTGGATTGTTGCTTTTTCTAGCTAGAGTAAGAAAACTATAGTTAGCTTACTTGATGGATTGTTGTTTTTTCTGGCTAGAGTAAGAAAACTATAGTTAGCTTACTTCTTGGATTGTTGTTTTTTCTAGCTAGAGTAAGAAATCTATAGTTAGCTTACTTGTTGGATTGTTGTTTTTTCTAGCTAGAGTAAGAAAACTATATTTAGCTTACTTGTTGGATTGTTGTTTTTTCTAGCTAGAGTAAGAAAACTATAGTTAGCTTACTTGATGGATTGTTGTTTTTTCTGGCTAGAGTAAGAAAACTATAGTTAGCTTACTTCTTGGATTGTTGTTTTTTCTAGCTAGAGTAAGAAATCTATAGTTAGCTTACTTGTTGGATTGTTGTTTTTTCTAGCTAGAGTAAGAAAACTATATTTAGCTTACTTGTTGGATTGTTGTTTTTTCTGGCTAGAGTTAGAAAACCATAGTTAGCTTACTTGCTGGATTGTTGTTTTTTCTAGTTAGAGTAAGAAAACTATAGTTAGCTTACTTGATAAATTGTTGTATTTTTTCTGGAAATCTGGCTCCGAATTGTTATGGGTTTGGGTTTCTATATTTAGATCAAGTAACCTATATGTATGGTCAATTTTCTAGGATTTTGTGTCAAGATGTTACATTGACTTAATGAAGTTTAATGTAGTGGAAGTTATGAATAGATTATATATGAATAAGTCTCATTAAACTTGAACTGAAATTGATCACAGAATATTAATTGTAATAGGTTAAGCTACGTTGACATGACTGCATGAAAAAACTTGTTACATTGCTGTAATGTTAAAATAATGATTTGAAATGACTAAGGTGTTTGTGCAAGAAAATTTGTTAACTGTGCACACTTGTTAGAGGTTGTTTTTGCATAATCCTGGCAGTCTGGTTCCCCCTTTTCTTTTATTAAATGTTGACCTCTTTTTTTATCTGGACTCGCTTAGTTTCTGGAATGGTGGGGGAAACAGGAGTGTCTAAATTACACCTTATTTCAAAAATAATGATTTGAAATGACTGAGGTGTTTGTGCAAGAAAATTTGTTAACTTTGCACAATTGTTGGAGGTTGTTTTTGCATAATCCTTGCAGTCTGGTTCCTCCTCTTCTTTTATTGAATGTTGACCTCTTTTTTTATCTGGACTCGCTTAGTTTCTGGAATGGTGGGGGAAACAGGAGTGTCTAAATTACACCTCTCACCATCAGTTATCAGACTGATGGACCATCTCACACAGGGATCTGCCCGAATCAAATTTATGTCACATTCATTTCTCATACTAGGATCTGCTCTACCCAGATTTGACCCTTGGGACTGAGATCAATGAGCTTGCTTGAGACCACTCTTTCATCAAGGTCCTCGTTAGTCGTTTTCTAGGATTTTGTGTCAAGATGTTACATCAAGTTTAATTTAGTGGAAGTTATAAACATATTATATTTGAATATGTCACATTCATTCTGAACTTAAAGTCATCACAGAAAATGAAATGTAACAGTTTAAAATTATATTGACATGACTGCATGAAAAAAAATTGACTATAAAAATACACACGTAAGTTCAGAAAATAACTTGAAAGAACAAACTTCCAGAATTAAAAGAAAAATAGTAAGTTTAAATATTGTTTTATTGTCAGATCAGCATTTTTTTTTAATTTTCCAAGATGAGATAAGTTATTTTAATATTAAAGATCAGTGTAAAGTTCATGAACTGCTTTAATTCTCGAATGATCAGTTGTTTTATGTACATCTTTGTGCAATAGTAACTGACTGACTGACAGAATAGATAGTTAAATGTTTTATAAATTAAAAAAAAATTCTTAGTAACTTTTATTGTATGCAGTTTGATGACAAATCTCAAATGCAACTTAGTTTATTTTATTTATTTATTTATTTATTTATTTATTTGTTTATTTATTTATTTATTTATGAATTTATTTGCTTTATTTATTTTTTTATTTACTAACTATATTTATTTGTTTTATTTATTCATTTTTTTATTATTTATTTATTTATTCATTTATTTATTTATTTATTTTCATTAAACATTCATTTATAATTTCATTTATTCATTTATGTTTTTATTTATTTATTTATCTGGATAATTTGAAATTTAAATCTGTATAGTGTAGTAAAAATCCATTAATTTACCGTTATATGTGTTAACAATTTTAGTATATAAAAAATTAAAAAATTTTGTAATTTTAAATTCAAAACAGACATTTTATGCAAGTCTAGGAGTGAAATTGGTCAAAGGTGGTACAATAATTTCAAAATTTTCACTATAATGTCTTAAAGTGACAAGTTGGGCTTATAAATGCTAATATAATTTGTCAGTACAATAGTCTACAAATGTTGTTTAATGTCAAATTTCATGTTTCGTATTATGTGTGGTTGAAAAAGGTGATGAAAAATATGCTTAATTCTATGAATGAAATACATCTACTCTTTTTTTTTTCGAGCCTGGAATTGCCATAATGTGAGAATAAGGTGTTTACTTTTCAGGTGTCATCAGCAGTGGTGGTATGTTAAAATGTAAAAAAAAATTTTGTTAAAGTCCTTATCTCTTAAACTAATACTGTGATTTTGATGAAATTGGCAACACAGTTTAATCACGCAGTTTAATTATGATTTACATGAGTATATAAGTTGATGTTTCAAATGTTTTGGGGTAAAAACTTGCATTTTTACAGAAAAAAGGGAATTTTAAAAATGTATTTTCTACTCGATAAAAAACTAACCAGACAAGACATTAGATTCCGTGAAATTCTTGTTCTAAAAGAAAAACATATTTTTGGTCAAACAAAAAGAAAATTTCCAACAAATGCCTTTTTGAAAACATTTTGATTTTGTTAGTCAGTATGACTTACATAGGTGAGTTAAAAAAGGCTTAAAATAAAGAAACTGTGACAAGCAACAGACTTATTAACAATAGAATCTCTTTAAGTGAGAGAACCATTGCAGTAGCTCAGTTGGTGGAGTGCTCGCTCCCCAAGTGGGAGGTCGTGGGTTTGAACCCTGACTGGGTCTGACCCAAGACTTGAAAGTGAGAAGTGACTGTTCTTTTGCCAAGCACTCAGCATTACGAAATGAAAGTCATGGTTCTTTCTGATGGGAACTAAAAATAAATGAGGTCCCATGTCACTGTAGGCATGGCACGATAAAGAACCCTGCACTTAAATGACATCAACGCAACGCACAGCTGTCAATGTCTCAATATATGAGAAACATTTTTGACTGGGACGTTAAACACCATTACTCAACTCAACTCTTCAAGTGAGATTTAAACAACAGCGTTGGGAGGCACCATGTTTCGTAAGTGTGCATTTCAGGCCACTAAGACTTCTACTTCACAGAGGATGATAGAGAGTTAAAATAAAAGTATTTATGTTTTCTCTTTCTTTATCTTTTACAGATCAATTAACTGCAATGGAGCAGCAACACAACATGGCCCCACCCCATGATCCTTGGAATTACAACTATTCCAGAAATACTAGTATACAAGAACCGATGTCAACCACTGACTACATGTCTGAGGTATGTTAAATGTAGTGTTGTAAACTCGTTAACATAACATAGCAGTCCCATAATCCTGAAATTACCACAATTCCAGAAAATACTAAAAAATAAGAACCGATGTCAACTTCTGACTACATGTTTGAGGTATGTTAAATATAGTGTTGTCAACTCATTAACATAACATAGCAGTCCCATAATCCTGTAATTAGTACAATTCCGGAAAATACTAAAAAATAAGAACTGATGTCAACTTCTGACTAAAATATAGTGTTGTCAACTCATTAACATAACATATCATGCCCCATAATCCTGAAATTACCACAATTCCAGAAAATACTGAAAAATAAGAACCGATGTCAACCACTGACTACATGTCTGAGGTATGTTAAATGTAGTGTTGTCAACTCATTAACATAACATAGCATGTCCCATAATCCTGAAATTACCACAATTCCAGAAAATACTAAAAAATAACTGATGTCAACCACTGACTACATGTCTGAGGTATGTTAAATGTAGTGTTGTCAACTCATTAACATAACATAGCATGCCCCATAATCCCGAAATCACCACTATTCCAGAAAATACTAAAAAAAATAAGAACCGATGTCAACCACTGACTACATGTCTGAGGTATGTTAAATGTAGTGTTGTCAACTCATTAACATAACATAGCATGCCCCATAATCCCGAAATCACCACTATTCCAGAAAATACTAAAAAAATAAGAACCGATGTCAACCACTGACTACATGTCTGAGGTATGTTAAATGTAGTGTTGTCAACTCATTAACATAACATAGCATGTCCCATAATCCTGAAATTACCACAATTCCAGAAAATACTAAAAAATAAGACTGATGTCCAGCACTGACTACATGTCTGAGGTATGTTAAATATAGTGTTGTCAACTCATTAACATAACAAAGCATGCCCCATAATCCTGAAATTACCACAATTTCAGAAAATACTGAAAAATAAGAACCGATGTCAACTTCTGACTTCATGTTTGAGGTATGTTAAATATAGTGTTGTCAACTCATTAACATAACATAGCATGCCCCATGATCCTGAAATTACCACAATTCCAGAAAATACTAAAAAATAAAAACCGATGTCAACTTCTGACTACATGTTTGAGGTATGTTAAATATAGTGCTGTCAACTCATTAACATAACATAGCAGTCCCATAATCCTGAAATTACCACAATTCCAGAAAATACTAAAAAATAAGAACCGATGTCAACTTCTGACTACATGTTAGAGGTATGTTAAATATAGTGCTGTCAACTCATTAACATAACATAGCATGCCCCATAATCCTGAAATTACCACAATTCCAGAAAATACTAAAAATAAGAACTGATGTCAACTTCTGACTAAAATATAGTGTTGTCAACTCATTAACATAACATAGAAGTCCCATAATCCTGAAATTACCACAATTCCAGAAAATACTAAAAAATAAGAACTGATGTCAACCACTGACTACATGTCTGAAGTATGTTAAATGTAGTGTTGTCAACTCATTAACATAACATAGCATGCCCCATAATCCCGAAATTACCACAATTCCAGAAAATACTAAAAAATAAGAACCGATGTCAACTTCTGACTACATGTTTGAGGTATGTTAAATATAGTGCTGTCAACTCATTAACATAACATAGCAGTCCCATAATACTGAAATTACCACAATTCCAGAAAATACTACAAAATAAGAACTGATGTCAACTTCTGACTAAAATATAGTGTTTTCAACTCATTAACATAACATATCATGCCCTTATAATCCTGAAATTACCACGATTCCAGAGGTATGTTTATAGTTATTCCAGAAGAAGAACCAATGTCATCAAATAACTAATGCAGAGACATATGTAAAAAGTATTGTTTTACAATATTTTATCAGCTTGACTAAAATGTTACTTTTCCGAGTTTTTGTCAAGAATGCCTAAGATTGTAGTTTGAAAATGCTGTAAAAATTTTCAATTTAATTTAAGACTTTATAAGTTTTTTGTCGAGCCTGGCATCGCCATAGGGCGAGACTTAGGTGTTACTTTTTGGAAGGGCATCAGCACAGAAACAATAAAAACAGTTATACTAAACTAGGTGTGTGTGTGTGTGTGTGTGTGTGTGATGTTACATAGACAAAGGCATTAGACTTGATAAAAAAAAATATTAGAAAATGCATACAATATTTGTATTACCTTGTAACTGTATGCAAAATAATTTTAAAATTGTTATTAAGTACATTGAGCTATCAAAAAGGTGTTAGGATTGACTATGTAAAACTATTTGTCAAAGAAATATCATGTAAATTAAAAAGCAATTGTCAATATGGTGATACTATGCATAACGCTTAAGAAAATACTTCATTGTTCTCTGTGTTTAAACTAGAAAGCATGAACAAATACATTTTACATTATTTTCATATGACTTTGAAAAATTATTTAAAAAATTTTCAGAGAAAGCAAACATTATATTTTAAAAGATCTTAAGTAAGATATTATACTTTTGTGTAGATTGAGCGATTTTACCCATTTTACCCGGTAAGTTTGACCTTTGTGAAGATTGAGCAATTTTACCGGGTAGGTTTGACCTTTGTGTAGATTGAGCAATTTTACCAGGTAGGTTTGACCTTTGTGTAGATTAAGGCGAACCTGAATTGGTGGTATGTTACTGCCTTTTAAAATTAAGCCTGTTGGACTTGAAACCTGATGGGGACTATGTTTTCAGAGGTAATTTTTTTTCCAAAACAAGGACTGTAATTAACTTATAGATGTACAGTAAAATAAATAATATTCATTGACTTAAAATTTTGTGGTTTTGCCTTTTTAAAAAAATTCTGTTGGTAGAAATTTTTGTGGAATTGAGTTTTGTGAAAAAAACAGTCAAACCCCTGCAGTGGCTCAGTAGTAGAGCATCTGCCTTGAGAACTAAAGGGTTCTGGATTCGTACCTTCACAAGGTTTTACCTAAGAGTTTAAAATTTGAAATACATACTGCTTTCTTACTTGGCACTCAGCATTAGAAGGAGAGAGTATTAGCTTATTCAACCGGTGTTAAGATAATGTGACTGTGGCAGTGGTATGCTTGTCTGCAGCTTACTAACTTGTTGATTGATTTAATGGTGTTTAACATCCCAGTCAAGAATATTTCACTTATTTCAAGATATCACCAGCTATAGGTGAAGTGGCAGAAAATTTTACCTTTGCAGTTTACTTTAAGGGCAATATGCAGGGAGGGTTTTTTAACATGACATGGGGCATCTGTTTTAAGGTCTCATCCAAAGGATGATGTGACCTCTATTTCTTGTTTGCTTGGTGAAAGAACAATCATTACCAATTTTAAAGTCTTGTTCAGATCCGGCCAGGGTTTGAACCCTCCACCTCCCACATACAAAGCAAGCACTTTTTTTTTTTTTTTTTTTTTTTTTTTTTTTTTTTTTTTTTGTTTCAATAAAAGTGAAAGAATCTTGACTGAGATGAAAAACACCATTACTCCATTCCACTTCACTTTCTCTTCCCCCCCCCCCCCACCACCACCACCATGCATTTTCAGTCTTTGCACAAGCTTGTATAGTGTGACATTATTTAAGTATTTGTAATCTGCTGTTCTTTGGTTTAGCCAAATATGAAACTTTCAGACATCTTGATCATCTTCACACCAGGCAACTAATTGTATTCAGATTCATTCAGTATTTCAATTCAAATAAAGAAGGACTCAGGACTCAAACTGTAGATTAAAGATAAAACCAGAAATTAAAATCATTTAATTTTTTTTTTTTTTTTTTTTTATTTTTATTTTTTTTTTTTTTTAAAGTTAATTTAGCAGGAAAGTAGCAGGGAAGGTAAAATTTGATATTGACTTCAAAAAAGGGGAAGGGGAAAAAAAATGGAAACATAAAAATCTGTCCAAGATTTAGATTAAGATCTACCTGCAGGCAGGTAAAACTAGCCAAAATCTGATTTGGAATACAGTTATAATTAATAGACTTGCCAGTGTTTAAGAGGTACCTAATGCCACATAACATGCTTTATTTCAATAAATAGGTGCTCATTCAACTAGAAAACAATTGATTTTTTCAAAACAAGGTAAATGAAGGATGTTTAAGGTTTATTTACACAGGTCTTTTATTGTCAGAACAACACTAAAATTTAAAAAAACTTGAGCACTATGTTATCTTCAATTGTTCATAGAAGGTGTAAACAAGGTTTACTTTAAAAATGGATAAATCGTTGGTAATGATATATGCGTAAGATAAATCAATGAGGACATGTGACATTTTAAAAATGTCACCTACATGGATTTTTTATTGATATCTTATTTGTATTTGATAACTTAATACTACAGAGTGAAGGTCGAAAGAGATAAAGTAGGACAAACATACATGACATGCATAATTTTTTTTAAAAATTTAACTTGATAAGATAAATTAAAGTCATATAAGTTCACATACGAAAATAATTTCTTCTCAGGTATGAAAGGGTATATATCAGGAGGAGTTATCACCCTTTGAGGGTGTTTTTAGCTTAATTTACCACTTTGTCTCCTTTTAGTCTCTAACATTTTGTCCCAAGTTAAACGATGGCTTAACATCTTGTCCCAAGTTAAACCATGCTTTAACATTCTGTCCTCAGTTGAACAATGCTTTAATATCTTGTCCCCAGTTAAAACATGGTTTAACATCTTGTCCCAAGTCAAACCATGGCTTAACATCTTGTCCAGAGTCAAACCATGGCTTAACATCTTGTCCCAAGTCAAACCATGGCTTAAAATCTTGTCCCACGTCAAACCATGGCTTAACATCTCGTCCCAAGTCAAACCATGGCTTAACATCTTGTCCCAAGTCAAACCATGGCTTAACATCTTGTCCCAAGTCAAACCATGGCTTAACATCTTGTCCCAAGTCAAACCATGGCTTAACATCTTGTCCCATGTTAAACCATGGTTTAACATTCTGTCCTCAGTTGAACAATGCTTTAACATCTTGTCACCCATTAAACCTTGGTTTGACATTTTGTCCCAAGTTAAACATGGTTTGACATCATGTCCCCAGTTAAGCCATAGTTAAACATTTTGTCCCAAGTTAAACATGGTTTGACATCATGTCCCCAGTTAAGCCATAGTTAAACATTTTGTCCCTAGTTAAACATGGTTTGACATCTTGTCCCCAGTTGAGCAATGCTTTAAAATCTTGTCCCCAGTTAAAACATGATTTGACATCGTTTTCCCATGTTAAACCATGGTTTAACATCTTGTCCCCAGTTAAAACATGGTTTGACATTTTGTCCCCAGTTAAACCATGGTTTAACATTTTGTCCCAAGTTAAACATGGATTAACATCTTGTCCCCAGTTAAACCATGGTTTGACATCTTGTCCCCAGTTAAACCATGGTTTAACTTTTTGTCCCCTGTTAAAATATGGTTTAGCATCTTGTCCCCAGTTAAACCATGGTTTAACATTTTGTCCCAATTTAAAAATGGCTTAACATATTGTCCCCAGTTAAACCATGGTTTGACATCTTGTCATGGTTTAGCATTTTGTCCCAAGTTAAACATGGTTTAACATCTTGTTACCAGTTACATGGTTTAACACCTTGTTTCCAATTAAACCATGGTTTAAGGTCTTATGTACTCTTGTGAAGTGGAAGTTTATTGTCATATTACCTAATGTCTATTTCACCAGCACAGACTTGAATGATAATAATCACGAGTATGCATAAAATTATCATTATTTGCATGCTCTCAAGTGCATAAATAGATTTTGATTACCAGTACATATGGGGTTACATTTAATGGAGTTAAAGTCTTGAGCCTGGGTATAAGGCTTCTTTATCTATCTGAGCTTTGATCAAACTAATTTTTAACATGGAAAAAAGTAGATATATCTTCTAACTAATATCACAAGTTCCTACATTGATCTGGCAGATATAACAAGGTCAAGGTCAAGGTCAGACATACAAGTCAAAATGTTTTAAAGGTTGAATGTTGTCTTACATCACATCAGCAATTTTATACTGTTTTGACAAAGACCATTTTTATCAATCTTGAGTATTCATCTTAAAACAAGTTCATGTAATGTATGAGTGTGTGCAAATGTTTTTGATCTGTGTTGTACTAGTGTGATCTTATGTCAATCTTAAGAGTGCTAGGTAACACTCAATGCCTGCAATGTGGCAGATGAATAACACAGATCCCTCAGTCCATTATACTGTTAAAGAGCAAACCAGTTAAGACAAATACTGTTAGAAAAATTCTTACTTATTTGCAGCCAACTGGGATCAAATTTTCAAATTAAAAGGCATGTACCACAAAGGCTTTTACAACATTATGCATCCAGACCATGTCCCTCTTTTCAGTTGTGACACATGTACATGCCAATCTTAATCCACATTGTATCTAGGAATATTTTATCAATACAGCTCAACCCGGGCAAACAAACCCTAAATAAACAAAAAAACTGTTTACACTTGAAACTGAGAAATTAAAACACTTAATTCTAGAGTAGATTAGAATAATGGAGTTTTACACCTCAGTCAAATTTTTTTCTTTTCTATCAAGAAGTCAGGGATACCTGAGGAACACTAAAATGCTTGAAGTGGAGTGGAGTGGAGTGGATTCATGGTGTTTTACACCCCAGTCAAGATTCTTTCACTGATTTCGAGGCGGTCAATTCTGGGATTGTGGTGGAAAACAGAGTGCCCAGAAAAAACCACCAACCTTCAACAAGAGAACTTACAAACTTTCTCACACTAGGATCTGTCCCAAGTCTCCATGGAATTTTAATGGATGACATGTAAAACAAATTTTTCCTTAGGTCTGCATCCATTCCAGACCATTCTATTTGTGAAAAATAAAACAAAGCGAAAATTTATTCTATAATATTGTAAATAAATATGTAATAGTCTGTTTCAAAAAAAAAAAAGAGTGAAAATTTAACTGTGAATAAACAGTTTTACTTTTTAATACCACGAAAATTAACACATGCTAAAATAAATATGATTACAGTAACTGTTGGAATATTTAGGAAGAATTTGTTCTGAGAATTTATGGGCTAGTTTGCAGAAAAACTCTTTGAATGGTGAAAATAAGTAATAAAATGATATTCAGACAACCAACTAAACCTTTTTTATTTAAATAATTTTTTTAAAATTTAAATATGTTTGTTAGTCATCTTTTAATCTAAAATACTAGTTAATACAGTAATTGAGAGTTTGTTTTGCATGATAAAACAAAATTAGATAAATTTAAAAGACTCAAAAGATATGGCTGCTTGCCAGCAACAAAAAAAAAAGTCTTCCATTCTTTAGAACTGTTTATGAAATAAATAAAAGAAAGGAAGAGGCAATTTCTTCCTTAATATGATAGAGGTTTACGATTGTTTAACAGTACCATTTAGATTATAATTTCATTAAACAAAGACAGCTAGATATATACACATATGGGTTATGTTTATAATGAGCGATGTGACAGTAATTACATTCAATTTCTTCTTTCTTTAAACTGTAGTTAACTGGTTGTGATTTTTTTCCTTTTTAATTGAAAATGTTTTAAAAGGATGACACACAAGTGTCATTGATTAACCACCTTTTTTAAAAAGATATATTTAATTTATAGCATTAATGATTGTCTATGAACTAGTGAGCTTATTATTTTAATTGGAACATGGATTGGAGCAGAGTAATGGTAAAACACTACCCAGTTAAGAATCTTTCACTTATTTCGAGGCAGACAGTTCTTGGATGGTGGAGGAAACCGGAATGCCTGGAGAAAACCACCGACCTTCGGCAAGATAACTGTTTCAGGCAAGGGCATTTGTGTCCTTGGTTGATGATTAGTAGTTTGTCTGTGCTTTGTTACAAATCACACCTGTTCAAATGAGCCAATACATTGATATGTTGATATTTTGTAAATTAGGTGAATTTACATTCTTTCGAGCATGCAGCCAATAGCGATGATATCGGTAAAGCTTTGTTTAACTCATGGTTTTTTGAGTGTTTTTTTCACATATAATAAACCTTATTGTATCTTAATGATTATCCATTCACCAGTGCTTATTGACAATTGCAAAGTAGAT
The DNA here is from genome assembly GCA_029721355.1 of Tegillarca granosa. NCBI lineage: Eukaryota > Metazoa > Mollusca > Bivalvia > Arcoida > Arcidae > Tegillarca > Tegillarca granosa. The sequence goes on from CM056605.1 coordinate 28,160,708, forward strand.
TTTAGCATACTGCAAAGGTAAAACTTTCTGCCACTTCACCTAAAGCTAGTGATGTCTCGATATAAATGAAATATTCTTGACTGTATAACTTAGCTATATACATATATGTTAATCTTTTTTTATTTGTATAAAAAAGCTGACATATTGATAACAATTTTTAGATTACGGGAGAAATGCACCATGATTGACATATACATCTTTAAAAGCTTTTCTGGCATTGGAAAAATTGGTATTTTTAAAAACCCGAAATTGATCCTTAGAACATCATTTTGCCCGGCTTGGATTTGGATCTTGTCCAGGAATCTGGAACTTTGATCTTTATTTGGACCAAGGACTTTGATCTCTGACTAAATGAGACATGGATTTTTACCCTGGAATTGGACACACAAAATCTAGGTCCAGGTCTTAAGTTCATTTCAAAGTGCAAGTCCACGTACTCCATTATGCCATAAAACATTATAATGTTCTTGATTCATAATTCCACTGTTATAACTGTTACATTAAATACCTGCAGTGCTTATGTAATTTAACATTTTTTGCGACTGTGTTTTTATGTACTGGTTAACTTCAACAAAGAACTGAGGATAAAAACGGTTTTATATGTGAGAGGGAAGTTTAGGGGAGATTCTGTATAATGAAACATCCCTTCCATAACCGCTATTATTATAAAATTCCAGACGATTACCAACATTATATTAAATGGTTCACCTGACCTGGTGCCAGGATAATATGAAAAGAGTGTGGTTGGTGTGTCTGCAGCATAATGATGCAGTGAGCTAGCACCTTAACAAAAAATCAGGCAGATCTTGGTGTGAGAAAGTTGGTCAGATTAACTTCAGAAAGTGTTTTGTTTTATCTAGGTATTCCAGCTTCTTCTACTGTAGCAGAACTGTACTTGATTAAATAAAAAAAAAAAAAAAGCTTGATTTGGGCATAAAACACCCATATGTTTACACTGCTTCCAGAACCTCTTTCTGCAGGTTTAGGTGCTCTCTCACAACTGGCAAATTATACAAATTTTATTATGTAAAGTACATTGAAAGTGTCGTTATATAAAAAATTGGTGGAGTCTGGTGACTACTTTGAGAGGTGGCCATGTGTTTTTCTTTCTTTTTTTTTTTTTTTTAAGGAATCCTCTTGTAACAGTGTAAATATTTAGTGATGCAATTTAATATATGTTTATCGTGAATAATGAATTCCTTGTTTAGATTAACACTAAGCTGTAGAATGTTGTAGAATTTACGCAATTTTTTTAATTTGTGTTGTTTATTATAAATAGAACTTGTAGATAAGATTGACTACCTATCCGGATAAGTATCTGCCCTTCCTTCACTACTTTCTCTTTATTTCCTTTTTTCTAGGTTACATGTACTTTTAGATTTTTATTTATGTACATGTATATGTATTTTAAATATAAATATGCAAATGAGAGAGAGAGAGAGAGAGAGAGAGAGAGAGAGAGAGTGTGTGTGAGAGAGATGGAGAGTGTGTGAGAGAGATGGAGAGTGTGTGAAAGAGAGATGAGGAGAGAATCACTGAAGACATGATAATTTTGTGCCTGTATATGTGTGGGAGGAGGGGTCACATGTACTTTTATATACATGTACATATTGTATTTTATTCATACAATTCATCCACATCACACTGTTTGATTGAAAATGGGAAAAAGAAATATTGGTCTAGAAAGATGATACAGGAAAAGGTATTTAACATAAGATAAATGATTGAACTTCTTTTTTTTTTTTTTTTTTTTTTTTTTTTTTTTTTTTTTTTTTTTTTTTTTTTTTTTTTTGGGGGGGGGGGGGGGTTGTATTTTTAGATTTAAAGTTAAGGTTAAATGTCATGTATGCATATGCTTTTTTGGAATACCATATAAGGCTTTACACATGCATTCATAAACATTATATAATAGGTGTTTCAATTCAGAAATTAATTTATTATATTGACACAGTAAATGTATCCCACCTTCTCACATAATGTACTGGAATGTTGAGAGAGAGAGAGAGAGTGAGAGAGAGAGAGAGAGAGAGAGAGAGAGAGAGAGAGAGAGAGAGAGAGAGAGAGAGAGAGAGAATACATAAAAGTTGGGGGAAAAAATGAAGATGAAAGAGAGATAGTGGGGAAAAAGAGGGGGTTATAGAAAAGGTTGGGATATTGAAAATGAGAGAGTAAACAATTGATTTGAGTAAAGAACAGAAATGGAAAAGTTGTAGGGGTCCATTCAGTGCCAAAGCTAATATAAGGGAGAGAAATTAATCTCATGTACACATGTATGAAAAGTTGTGACATGTACATATTTTATTTTATAACCCCATTTGACCTCATTTGACCTATAATTTATTTTCTAAATAAAAGCATTAAAGATATTTTTCACTGCCTTCCAAATTAAACTTAAACATTTTTGTTTATTATTTGTACCTCAAAACATACAAACGCAGTACATATAGCATTTGTTTCTGTTGATGTATCATTCATTATACATTTATTTAACTCTGGGAATTGGCAAGCTTCAAAATAATTAAAATTTTTAAAAATTTGTAATATCTTGAGCTTCTATTCTATAAATTTTCCTGACTTTAAATCTACCATTTGTTGATGATCTAGATTACAACTTTATTCTACACAGTATATCATCAATTTATACCTTCATCAAAACTACCTCCCCTACCCTCCTCAGTCTTTCCAAATATAAATGCATGAAGAGCTCACATGACACATTCACAATGCCTTTTTAGCTCACCTGTTGTCGTCGTCCATGGTGTAAACTTTTACATTTTCGACTTCTCCTCTGAAACTACAAGGTAGAGTTCAGTGACACTTGGTCAGATGCATATATGGGCCAGTGCAATTTAGATTTGTTCATGACGTTGTCATGGCTCCCAAAACTAGGTCAAGGTGACCTATGGGTCTAAAAAACTAAAAAATCTTCTTCTCCAAAAGCGATGATGTGATATTGGGCTTCTCTAGGGTCTTAAGTTTATAAATTGTTCATTTCATGAAATTTGGTAAAAAAAAAAAAAAAAAACGTGTTTGTGCATTTTATTTTAAAAAGTTCTTAAAATGGCATCAAATTATTATAACTTGACTATATGAATAGATAATCGCATGAGGTTTTCAGTTTTGACGTTTTCTTGAAGTAACCTTCAAAATGAGCTCAAGGTCAAAGCTAGTGTCATGACCTAGTTTGTGATTTGTGCAGTTTTAGGCTATTTTCTTCAAAATTATAAGAGATATATAATATCAAAACATTGTTAAAATGTTCAGCATGACAAAATGTAAAAAGGTACAAAGTTTCATAACTGTATGACAATGCATGTAGGAGTTGTTGCCCCTGAAATGTTATTTTTTTGCTAATAAAAACTAATATTGTGCATTAGCTTGAAAACTATAAACTTTTTGTATAGGCATGTGTTTTAGAATATTGTAGGTATTGACATGTTGATCATTTTGTTATATGGTTAAAGGTCATACATTCAAAGGCCAAGGTGCATAAAAAAACTAAAATTGTTAATTATCTTGGGAACTATTAACTTTTTATATTGGCATATATGCTAGAATATTGTAGGAATTGATATGGCGATCATTCTGATATATCATTCAAGGTCTTATGTTTAAAGGTCAAGGTCATAGATGCCTAAGAAGACTCAAATTGTTAATTATCTTGAAAACTATTAATAAACTTTTTGTATAGGCATGTAAATTAGATATTATAGGTATTGATATGACGACCATTTTGATATATGGCTCAAGTATATAGATGCATAAGAAGACTCAAATTGTTAATTATCTTGAAAACTATTAACTTTTTGTATAGGCATGTATATTAGAATATTGTATGGATATATCCTCAGGTTAGCTATCTCCTTAGGTTAGTGTTAAGGCCCATGGGACTTTTGTTTGGTAGATACTACTGTTTGATCATGTTTGTTAGTTTGTTTTCTTGTTGGTTGTCTTTCCTTTGTGCTAGTATTCTCCACCATCTAAGAAATGGCTACTTCGATATAAAAAAGAATTTTCAATTGGATGTAAACTAGGTAAATAATTTTCAATTAGATGTACACTAGGTAAAATAATTCTTAATTGGATGTAAACTCGTTATTAACCAAACAACCAGCCAATTTGACAGGCTAAAAAAACTGGGACTTACTGATTTAAGTACTTTAGAAATTTCAGTCAAAGTACAATTAAAACTAGGATGTTACTTGCATATCAGCTTGCATGCTCTCTCTCTCTCTCTCTCTCTCTCTCTCTCTCTCTCTCTCTCTCTCTCTCTCTCTCTCTCTCTCTCTCTCTCAAATAGTTGCAACCAGTACCACATCTAATGTGGTCTCCAAATAGTGGAGGAAATTCCAAGAAAGAAAGAACTCTCTGGAATTCTTTGGTTTTAACCAGATTTTTCCAGATTCCTTATGAATTCCTAAAAATAGTGACCTTTCAATGGCCAATCCCTACCAGTTGACAAAATTTTAACCTGATTGAATAAGAATGCCTCTGAAAAAAATCTGTCAGAAATGAGGGAGAGAAGTAAAAATAATGAAAGATTATGAGTAACAACAAGATGTCTGCAGAAATTTTTACCTTTGCAGTGAGCTTAGGGCAAGGTGCAGGGAAGGTTCTTTAACGTGTTACTCCTGCTGTGACATGGGGCATCAGATTTTAAGGTCTCATCCAGGACCCAGTGACTTTCTTTCTAAATGCAGAGTGCTTGGCGAAAGAACAGGGGTTCAAACCCCAAATTCCCACATACTACCATCTGAGCTACCGTAGTGTTATAATATTTAAAAGGGTTTGAGATATCATAGAACATATAGAATATCCAGGAACTCAGCTGTGCTGATGAGTTAAAGATGATGAGTTAATAAATAGTATTATTATTGCATAAGTGAGTGGAGTAATTTAGACTCGAGTCCAGATTCTTTCACTTATGTTAAGACAGTTCTGAGATGGTGGAGGAAACTCGAGTCTCATGAAAAAACCCAATGATTGTCAGTAACTATTATTATATAGTCTACTGTTTTAAAACAAGAAATTTTCTAATTTAAAATCAATATGAATCCAGTATTTTGCTTAATACAAGTTTTGTGGCAAAACTTGAAAGTTTTATAAAATTGATATTTGTATTAATCAAGACTTGTTTCAGTGAAGTTTTAATTTATTTTCTGTCTTTTCCAGAAGTTAATTTAAAATTGAAATTTGTATTTATTCAATCAAAAGTTTAAGTAATTTATTCATTCAATCGGAAGTTTAAGAAGTTTGTTTCTTGAAACATCTATTTAATTCTTAAAACCTGGGATTCATTCACTATGCAGCGTAAAAATCAAGCCTTCAAGATTAAAATGGCTGAAATACAATAATTAATTGTATTGAAATCTTAAAAAAAAGATTCTAAGAACTTTTTTATGGATAAGAACTTAGCCAATAAAATAATTGAATAATTTGAAAATTTTAAATCTTTAGTTTTATTGGAGGTATTTATCTATTAATCTTCAATGCATATGTAGATGTTTTTAAATGAAGTTAAGTAAATATATAACACAAATACTTGTTAAATTTTGATGTGCTATATGTGCACATTTTGGAAAATGATTCCTCATCTGTGACACTAAGACCGAAAAGTTTGATAAAAAACATAAACCAAACAGTTGAAAATAATGAATCTAAAGTTCCAAAATTATATAAATCCAAAACCAGCTAAGGAATGCTTTGCATGAGGGAACAAACCTTAGTTTTATATAACTTTCCAAGACCCTATATTGAGGCATTCAGTGTTTTTGAGGGCGGAGGAAACTGGAGTTTCCAGAGAAAATTATCAACTTTTTCAGCTCAAAAGAACTGACAAACATATCATAATAGGAACTGCTGGAGCAGAATTCAGTCCAAGACAATACATGGCACTGTGATCCTTAAATGTTACTCTTTAGACCATTTATGCACCCAAGCTTTTTGCACTTGTTCTTATTGTCAACTTGCTGGCAAAGAAATGAATATAAACTGTGTGTTAATACTATCCAAAAAGTTTGGGTTGAAATGGCTAAGCAGTATTATTTTAAGCTCTTATCACATTTTTGATACTTTTTTCCCCACAAAATATGAAACATTTACAGTACTAAATTTATGATCAGTTATTTACTACTCATGATTGAGTAGTCAGTATGTTTATTGTAGCTTTAAAAATCTTATTAAACCTACAAATAGTACTGTTACCTTAGGCAAATCAATCTGGGTGGAAAAGTAGGGTTTTTGTTAAAGTACTTTAGAAAAAAAAAAAACTATCATTTTAAATGCTAGCTAGCAGATATACAACTCAAGTGTCATACTGTGCAGAGGTATAAAGTGTGAAAGTAAAATGCAATTATTTCTTTCTCTTACTTTAGCATGCTGTTTTTAGCTAACTTGAGCAAATGCTCAAAATAAACTGTTATCCGTTGTCCATTGCATATTCAACCCTCCAACCTCGTTGTTTAGTTTGATTGACTTCACTGCGCAAGTTTTAATGAATAAAATCTCTGCACAAGTTCACGAGGTATTCCTTTGTATCACAGTCTTTCAGCTCTAAATAAGCTCATCACTGATTGGTTGACGGAATGGGGTTTTACTTCCCAGTCAAGAATCTCTCACTTATATTGAGATTACACCAGCTGTATAGGTGAGGTATCAGAAATTTTGATCTTTACAGTGGTTTAATCTGATTTAATTTGCCACACCTGACTTGGGAATTGGTTTTTGAAATCTCCTATGAGGGACCCTGTGGTTTTCATTTCTAATTGTTGAATGCTTGATGAAAGAACAGTCACTACCTTTTTTCAAGTTTTTGGTCAGACAGACCCACCTGGGGTTCTAGTTCCAACCTCCCACATACAAAGTGAACACTCTACCAACTGAGCTACTGTACTTGTTAATTAGGGTTATGGTTGTTTAACACATTTGTTATGGAGGACAGTTTTCCTTTTCAGTTCTATGCCAAACATAGGGAGATTCTTTGCAATTTTCAGTAACAATTGTTGTTAGGTCAGTTTGTTTGTATAGCAATAAAATTTAAATTAATTTAGACAGTGATGTTACAATGGCCTTAGTGACTTAAAGTGATATTTCAGTTTCTGTTGACTTTAAAGATGACCACAAGTAATTAAATCTAATGTAGTTTGAACTGAGGCCTTCAAAAATTTTTGCTCTGTGTTAGTCCTTAGTCGTAGAACTGTTTTTATCAATTAACTTCCTTTTATCTTTTTCAACCGCATCGTTTTAATTAATACACTGAGATGATGACATTAAATCAATAAACACATAAATGTATGAATAAATTTATAAATTAATAATATTATAAAAAATATTTATTTTTTAAAACAAAAAAATACTTTCTTATTGTGAATGGGACGACAGGTTGTTGTAAATAAATATATGATAATGAATCACAGGGGTTTCATAAAAGTCCAAATAAAAAATAATTTATTTGAAATTAACTGGTCGTAATTTTCATCATAAAATTTATTGCATACCAGATGGATTTATTCCTAAACTTGATGAATTATTCTCTAGTTAATTGAATGAGGGCAAGTAAGGATAAGTAAAAAATCTGAATCAGAGTGGATTTTTAGGGTTTTCTTTTTGGAGTGGTTCCAGCTTAATTTAGAAACTGTATATGATAAACTTTTATTTGATGCTTATATAATAATACTCTTTATTTCAAAAATGGACAAGAGTGACATATTAATAAGAATCTAAACTTGAATACTCCCACTCAATAATTTCAATCTCTGCAGTTAAAGTCCAATTAGTCCACATTTTACTCTTTGTCCTTATTAGAAATAAAAAGATTTTGTGAAATATATAGTGCATATAGTGTGTGTGTGTGTGTGTGTGTGTGTGTGTGTGTGCTTCTTTAAACTCTGGACCTTTATGCTGTTTATGTGTATTATTTTGTGCATATTACAGGTTCATTTAAAGCTGCAACAAGTTTTTCTATGCTTAATATAAAACAACAAATTTTTTCTTTACTATGCCTCTCATTAAAAAACATAGATGTACTACTATGGTAGCTCAGTTGGTAGAGTGCTCACTTTGTAGGTGGGATGTTAAGGGTTCAAACCCTGGTCTTGTCTGACCAAAACTGTTCTTTTGCCAAACACTCAGGATTTAGAAACCTACTGCTAGTTTGATCTTCCAAAGATCAGCTTTAGAAAATTGAACAAGTAAGTCATTATTGAAAACAAGACAACATCCACAGCATAAAAGCATGCTACTACACAAAATATTTGTTTTTTCATCAAAATTGATATTAGAATTTCAGTATGTTTAGTCAAGTAAAATAAGAGCATTGTTTTTGTTTTTTTTTTTCAAAAATAATTTTCAGATTTTCCTGAAAAAATTTTGGTGGCTTATCAGAGCAGTGTATAATTATGTGTAGAGATAATGTTCGTTAGTAATTTTTGGAGGTGTGTTACCTTAACAATATGATTTATGTTAGTAGAAGGTGTTAACATGATAGTCAGTTTTTAAGTGTATAGCATATTAAATGTTTTATATATTCATGGTTTGTCATGATTATTGTTTATGTGTATGAGATGACAAGAATCCATTAACCAAATTACCAAGTAAATCAAATTAATCAAAAAAAAAGTTTCTGAAAAATTATTTGTAGGTCATATTAATCAATAGAAAGAGAAAGAAAAGTTTCTGAAAAATATTTTGTGCAGAATATGTCAAAATTAAAAAAATATTAATGATAAAAAGAAAAGGTGGATGAAAACCTTTGAAAATCATTCTGTTTGATGGAAGACCTAGTTAGTTGTGATGAACTTGTCAGTATGACACAAGTATATAGAAAATTACCAGTAGCAGTATTCGAATGACAGTTTTCTGTGTAGCAAGAGGCTCTTCCATTAAACAATATTTTCCCACCTTTATTTTTGACCCAATTACCGGTAGATCACAGAAAACTTCATGTTTGTTATTCGTCTCGAAAATTGTTCTTCGTGCATTCCTACGTGAACAACAGTCTTTTTAGAAGTGACAAGTCTGTTGAGCATTTAACCAGTCAAATGACAAATAAAAAATACACAAATAAATGTAGGAAAATATAGAAATTGAAAAAGCTTCTAGCTTGACAGAAAACAACCAGTTGAACATAGCTATTGTAGCAGGTTTTACTCCCATAGAAAAAAATGAAAATATAAAATCTTCTCTTTGTCATATTTCATATTTTATTTTTGCTAACTTCTAATTTTTTTTTATCTTCTTTTGGGTATACTGGTAACCTCTCTCAGCTGGCCAGGTATACGGATCACAACCCCCCTCACTGCCTAGGTTCTAATCCCACTGGGGCTTACATCCTAGTGTGAGAAAGTTTGTCAATTCATTTGCTAAAGGTCGGTGGTTTTTTTAGAGAACTGCATCATTCCAGAATTGACCACCTCAATATAAGTGAAAGAATCTTGACTGGGGCGTTTAACACCATTTAACGCTCTTTCTACTATTTCAGCTTGCTAATGGTACTGTTAATATTGAGTAGCACATATGCAGTACATAATTGTTATTGCAAATAGTTAGGATTAGTGAATTCTGGACATCAAACATGTTAAAGTCATGTTGTTGTCAAGTGTATATGCATGAGTAAATTGCTAGACAGTATGGCATAACAATCCTGTACTTTTCTTGTCAAGAAATGATGACAGCATTTGTGCTAGAATCAAAATTCCTCTTTAATATTACCACCTCTGTGTTTCAGTTGTAAAGCATCTGTCTCGAGGCATTTAGTGGCAGAGTATTTACTATTTTACCTGGTGCTAGGTTAATAGGGCATAGTATACTTGTATGTAGGGTACTTATTCAGTGAGCTAGCACCTTAACAAACAAAAAGTCAACCTGAGTGTCGGAAATTGCAAGCAGTACATAGTACAAACTTGTACATCTCAGGCATATTCAAACCACTGCTGTAGCTCAGTTGGTTGAGTGCTTGAAAGTGGGTTGTGACTTTTCTTTCACCAACCACTCAGCATTAACAAATGAAGTTGGGAACTTAAAATAAACGAGGTCCCGTGTCACGGAAGGCATGTCACAATAAAGAGCCCTGCTGTATAATGCCACCAGAGGCATAAATTTGCACAGGCAAATTTATGCACTTTCTTATATAGCTGGCAATGTCTCAATATTAGTGAAATATTCTTGACTGGGACATTAAACATCATTAATCAACTCATGCATATGAATACCGGTAGCTGAAAAATTGCTGATGTGATGTTGAACAAAATTACACCCATCCACCCAAACTCTTTAATTTTAAATCTTATGATGAAGTTTTGATTTATTTCTTTTGCTTTTTTAGTATTATGATGGTGATGATAGTCAAGTTAAACGAGAACAGAAACGACGTCCAAAGCCAAAAGATGGTACCCAGTTATTCTGCGGTGTTTGTGGAGACAAAGCCCTAGGATATAACTTTGACGCAGTTACTTGTGAATCGTGTAAAGCTTTCTTCAGACGGAATGCCTTAAAAACAAAGGTTTGTTTTATTTACAAAGATTTTCATTATTTTTTATATACTTTTTTTGATAAAAACCATATGGTATATTTCTTTGTTTCTTTTCCTTTTTTTTTTTTTAAAAAAAAAAAGATATGTGTGAAAATTAACATATGAAATAAAAATATTTTGATAACAATGTTAATTGTCATAATGACTTATTGTTTAAATCTTTTTTATACCGTTTATGGGTAATATGTGGCAGAACAATGGCTCCATTAGAAAGTATAATTGTTTTTAAACTCTTTTTTCTTAATATATTTAAACTGTCCTTCCAAAATTCTCCATTCCAAGTTAAATACATAAATCTGTTTTTATGTTTTTTTTTTGGTTTTTTTTGTTTTTTTTTTTCTGAGCCATTTTTAATGTTAAACAAAATTAGCAAACTGGGAGGGGGGTACAAGATTATTTTTTTTAAATTTTAATGGTAGTGGAGCACAGTAATGGTGTTTTACACCTCAGTTAAGATTCTTTCACTTATTTAGAGGTGGTCAGTTCTGGGATGGTGGAGGAAACTGGAGTGCCCAGAGAAAACCCCTGACCTTCGGCAAGCGAACTGACAATCTTTCTTACATTAGGATCTGTCCCGAGTGGGATTCCAACCCAGGCAGTGAGAGGTGCTGTGATCCAGATTTTGCTTTAGACCACACGGCCACCGAGGTCCCTAATTTTAATCATGGGCTATATTTAATAATTTGGTGTCAAATATTTATCATACCTTGCCCTTAAAGACAGAGGCCTAAGCTGTCCTAAGCGATCACTTATGGATCACAGTGCCATCCAAAACCTAGGTTCAAATCCTAATAGGGCAGAACATAATGTGAGAAAGTTTCTCAGTTTGCTTACTGAAGACTGGTGTTTTATTTTATTTTATTTATTATTATTATTTTTTTAAAGGCTTTAGGCACTCTAGTTTCCACAATGAAACCAGAACTGCTAGCAACTTTAGTATAAGTGACGGAACCTCTCTCTCTCTCTCTTTAATAATGATTGTGTTTGGTTTCTCAATCTTGCATTGTAGATCTAAATATTTTATTAGGTTTCTAATAACTTTCAGTGCATTCTTGTTATCCTGAATTGTTCTTGATTTACAATTTTATCTGTTGAGGTATTTTTTTTAATTTTTTTTATTCCTTTTGAAATGTTATAGCTACTTCTCTTAACTTTTCCCATAAATTGTCGCTAATACATTATTCGGTCATTGACTTAGTGTAGATGCAAGGGTTTATCAAGCACTGAACAAGTTATTTTCTCCATAGGGAATATAAAATCAATAATTATTATATAATTATTATATTTTACAACAAATTACATCATTTGTGATTACACAAGAAAGGGAAGGCAAGTGGTTTTTTTTCAACAAAAACAAACACCTGTTCATCACACAACAACATCTTTAAACCATGGACAGTGTTCAAAGGTTAATTAGTTTAATTGAATAATTAGTAAAGAATTTATTTTTCCATCATTTAAACCTTTGTTTTACTGTTTATGTTGAAAAAATAATATAAAATAAATGATAGAATTTTATAAAACTAAAGCAAATTTTTATAAAACATTGATTAAATATTAGCAGTATTGGATTTTATATGCCAATCACTGATTGATCACAAACTTATGGTCAACATATTCCATGTAATGAATCATTGTATTGGATTGCAAACCAGGTCACTAAGTCAGAGTTCAAGGTCACAGTTACTATAAATAAAAATTTGGTTTCTGTGCATTGAAAGACACACAGTTTGTCTGATGGTCTCAAACTTACTCAATTAATCCCCTGTGACAAAACGTTGCATTGAAATGCAAAACCAGGTCACTAGGTCATAGGTCAAGGTCAAAACTACTATGAATGAAAATTTGATTTCTGTGCATTTTAAGATGCACTATTTGTCAGATTGATCTCAAACTTAGTCAAACTATTTCCTGTACTAAAAATTTGCATGGTAATGCGAATCAGATGGCCAGGTCAAAGGCTAAGGTCACAGTTACTATAAATAGAAATTTTATATTTGTGCATTTAAAGACACACCATTTATCAGATTGATCTCAAATTTTGTCTTCTCATTCCCTGAGATCAGACATTGCATGGGATAATAAATCAAATCACTAGGTCAAATTTGATTTCTGTTGGCATTCCAGTTTCCTCTTCCATCCCTGAACAAACAACTCGATATAAGTGAAGGAACCTTGGCTGCATTTTCTTCTCTACTCACTACCACTCAAGACAGAGACAGACAGACTGACATACATTTAATTATTGTTTGTTTTTTGTTTTTCCAGGCTTTTACTTGTAGTTTTGATGGAAACTGTAAGCTAGATGCTCATACCCGTAAATTTTGTTCAGGATGCCGATTGAAAAAATGTTTTGATATTGGAATGAAAAAAGATTGGATTCTCAGTAAGTCTTAGTTATTCTTGATACTGTAAATGTACTTATTTTAGCAATTTTCATGCTAGGACAGTAGCAATAATTTAAATACACTGCTAAATTAAGTATGTAATGTAGTCTGTTTCTCAAAAGTTGTCTTGCGCTAATTTAAATCCATGGGAATTAGATGACATTGTAAATTGCACTAAAATATGTACACACTAAAATTGGTATGTTTACAGTATTAGTTATGAATGAAAAAAATTGGATCTGTGTTCAGGGATTCTAAGGGTGCTTTATTGATCAGTAAAAAACCTGCTAGAATCTTTAACATTGGAACTTACTTTGCAGATCTAATGAAACAGGTGAGAGTTTTCCGTTATGGAAAAAGGAAATGGAAGCAGAACCAAGATGTATTGGATCCTTGTAACACTGCTCCTGTTTACAAGCTGCTTTTTGTGACTTTAAGTTTTAGCACACCATCTTAAGGCCTTTTTCCATCCCCTGTGATTATTGATCCTACATGCATATTTGAATCCTTATTTTTATGGGGGTGGGGGCATTTTCTAGTAATAATAAATTAAAGCTTGTCATAGAAACAGTGTGTAAAGGCAAAACCAAAGATTTTTTATTTCATAATGAATGAAAAATTGGCTATAAGCACCTTTGTGGTACATGAGTCATTATTGAAATTAAAGTGCAATGTATATGCTGCTGTAATACACAACAACACATTGTATGAACTATTGTACTTTCCCTTATATAACCAGGATTCTCATTCTGCTTTGACCTGGTTTGTTTTGTTGAGTTATCTTTTAATCTTATAAACACCTGATATCTTTGAGATGAATAAAGATCCTACTATTTATTGGAAATCATAAAAATCATAAAAAAAAAATATGTCAGCTTTGTTCTGGAATACTAGAACCAAGGCAAGGAATTCTTTTGTTGAAAGCTTATGAAGAAGATAGATGCCACACACACACACACACACACATATATACACAGTAGGTCTTTAGCAATATAAACATTAAACCCAGTATGTATGGAGTTAATAACCTGTAACCTTCATAAATTGTTTATTCTGCAGGATGTTTGCATTATAAAAATTATAATGTAATAAAAGTGTACATACATACATACATACATCCATCCATCCATCCATCCATCCCATCCCATCCCATCCCATCCCATCCCATCCCATCCCATCCATCCAGACATCCAGACCCACACACACACACACACACACACACATTAAAAGCACATACCTACAGGTCACAGCACCTCTCACTGCCTAGGTTTGAATCCTTCTCAGAACAGATCCTAGTGTAAGAAAGTTTGTCAGTTTGCATGCCAAAAGTCAGTAGTTTTCTTTGGGCACTACAGTTTCCTACTCCATTTCAGACCTGACCACCTCAAAATAAGTGAAAGAATCTTAACTGGGGCATAAATACTGTTACTTAATTCCACTCTGTGCACACACACACACACACACACAGTGAGTCACATACACACACATACACACACACACACACACACACACATTTGCTTTGTTAATGTACAAACTTTTTTTAAAAAACTAACAATACAGTTAGACCTTTTTGGAGTAATTATTGAGTAATTAGAAGCTATTTCATTAGGTGACCTTTATTTTACAAGGTAATTTTAGAGTTGAGTTGGTGTTGAATTCGAAGGTCCTAGTCAAGAATATTTCACTTATATTTAGATGTTGCCAGCTATAGGTAAAAGTGCAGAAATTTTGACTGAGAGTTGCACTGATGGCATTATATAGCAGGGCTTTTTATCATGCTATCTTTACTGTTCTGTTCCAGATCTTCTTGTTAAATGTTCTTGTTATAACTCTATTCCAGGTGAAGAACAACTGGCCAAACGAAGACAAAAGGGGACAACTGTTCCTTCATTACCAAAAGGAAAACAAAGAAAAGTGGAAGATTATGGGGGAACATGCTCAATGGAAGTATCATCAACATATTTAGAGATTGGTGAGGATTCCAAAGGATCGTCTGGAGCCAGTTTAACACCCCCACATCATGTTAAAGATGAAAGTATGGAAGACGAAGAAGACTATCCAAGACCATTATCTGATGAAGTGCATAAGGAAATCGAGAACTTAAAATATCAATATGCTGCTGTTTTTGACCAGCCTTATACAGAGGATCAAGTAGCAAAACTGACGGAAAATCCAAGATCGTCGAATGATCTGTTCAATATGACGGATATATTTATAAGGAGACTTATTAAGTTTGCAAAACATATACCAGAATTCAAACAATTAATTCAGGAAGACCAGATCCATTTACTAAAAGTAAGTACAAACTTAAGCCACATGTTGGTAAGACAGTGTAAAGTAAGTACAAACTTAAGCCATGTGTTGGTAAGACAGTGTAAAGTAAGAACAAACTTAAGCCATGTGTTGGTAAGACAGTGTAAAGTAAGTACAAACTTAAGCCACATGTTGGTAAGACAGTGTAAAGTAAGTACAAACTTAAGCCATGTGTTGGTAAGACAGTATAAAGTAAGTACAAACTTATGCCATGTGTTGTTAAGACAATGTAAAGTAAGTACAAACTTAAGCCATGTGTTGGTTAGACAATGTAAAGTAAGTACAAACTTAAGCCATGTGTTGGTAAGATAATGTAAAGTAAGTACAAACTTAAGCCATGTGTTGGTAAGACAGTGTAAAGTAAGTACAAACTTAAGCCATGTGTTGGTAAGACAATGTAAAGTAAGAACAAACTTAAGCCACATGTTGGTAAGATAGTGTAAAGAAGGTACAGACTTAAGCCATGTGTTGGTAAGACAGTGTAAAGTAAGTACAAACTTATGCCATGTGTTGGTAAGATAGTGTTAAGTAAGTACAAACTTAAGCCATGTGTTGGTAAGACAGTGTAAAGTAAGTACAAACTTAAGCCATGTGTTGGTAAGACAGTGTAAAGTAAGTACAAACTTAAGCCATGTGTTGGTAAGATAGTGTAAAGTAAGTACAAACTTAAGCCATGTGTTGTTAAGACAATGTAAAGTAAGTACAAACTTAAGCCACATGTTGGTAAGACAGTGTAAAGTAAGAACAAACTTAAGCCATGTGTTGGTAAGATAATGTAAAGTAAGTACAAACTTAAGCCATGTGTTGGTAAGACAGTGTAAAGTAAGTACAAACTTAAGCCATGTGTTGGTAAGACAATGTAAAGTAAGTACAAACTTAAGCCGTGTGTTGGTAAGATAGTGTAGAGTAAATAAAAACTTAAGCCATGTGTTGGTAAGACAGTGTAAAGTAAGTACAAACTTCAGCCATGTGTTGGTAAGATAATGTAAAGTAAGTACAAACTTGATACTTGGGCTATACATCAGTCTGCTGTTAAATAAGCAGAAACTTTGGCTATGCATCAGTCTAATGTTAAATAAGTAGAAACTTTGGCTATACATCAGTCTGCTGTTAAATAAGCAGAAACTTTTGCTATGCATCAGTCTAATGTTAAATAAGTAGAAACTTTGGCTGTGTATCAGTCAACTGTAAAATAAGTAAAAACTTGGGCTATGTATCAGTCTACTGTGAAATAAGTAGAAACTTTGGCTATGTATCAGTCTAAAGTAAAATAAGTAGAAACTTTGGCTATGTATCAGTCTACTGTGAAATAAGTAGAAGCTTTGGTTATGTATCAGTCTACTGTAAAATAAGTAGAAACTTTGGCTATGTATCAGTCCACTGTAAAATATGTAAAAACTTTGGTTATGTATCAGTCCACTGTAAAATAAGTAGAAACTTTGGCTATGTATCAGTCCACTGTAAAATAAGTAGAGTCTTGGGCTATGTATCAGTCCACTGTAAAATAAGTAAAAACTTTGGTTATGTATCAGTCCACTGTAAAATAAGTAGAAACTTTGGCTATGTATCAGTCCACTGTAAAATAAGTAAAAACTTTGGTTATGTATCAGTCCACTGTAAAATACGTAAAAACTTTGGCTATGTATCAGTCTACTGTGAAATAAGTAGAGACTTGGGCTATACATCAGTCTGCTGTTAAATAAGCAGAAACTTTGGCTATGCATCAGTCTAGTGTTAAATAAGTAGAAACTAGGCTATACATCAGTCTGCTGTTAAATAAGCAGAAACTTTTGCTATGTATCAGTCCACTGTAAAATAAGTAAAAACTTGGGCTATGTATCAGTCTACTGTGAAATAAGTAGAAACATTGGCTATGTATCAGTCTAAAGTAAAATAAGTAGAAACTTTCGCTATGTATCAGTCTACTGTGAAATAAGTAGAAGCTTTGGTTATGTATCAGTCTACTGTAAAATAAGTAGAAACTTTGGCTATGTATCAGTCTACTGTAAAATAAGTAAAAACTTTGGCTATGTATCAGTCCACTGTAAAATAAGTAATAACTTTGGCTATGTATCAGTCTACTGTAAAATTAGTAGAAACTTTGGCTATGTATCAGTCTACCGTAAAAAAAGTAGAAGCTTTGGTTATGTTTCAGTCCACTGTAAAATAAGTAAAAACTTTGGCTATGTATCAGTCTACTGTAAAATTAGTAGAAACTTTGGCTATGTATCAGTCCACTGTAAAATAAGTAATAACTTTGGCTATGTATCAGTCTTCTGTAAAATAAGTAGAAACTTTGGCTATGTATCAGTCTACTGTAAAATTAGTAGAAACTTTGGTTATGTATCAGTCTACTGTGAAATAAGTAGAAACTTTGGCTATGTATCAGTCTACTGTGAAATAAGTAGAAACTTTGGCTATGTATCAGTCTACTGTGAAATAAGTAGAAACTTTAGCTATATATCAGTCTACGGTAAAATAAGTAGAAACTTTGGCTATGTTTCAGTCTACTGTGAAATAAGTAGACACTTTGGCTATGTATCAGTCTACTGTGAAATAAGTAGAAGCTTTGGCTATGTATCAGTCTACTGTAAAATAAGTAGAAACTTTGGTTATGTAACAGTCCACTGTAAAATAAGTAAAAACTTTGGTTATGTATCAGTCCACTGTAAAATAAGTAGAAATTTTGGCTATGTATCAGTCTACTGTAAAATCAGTAGAAACTTTGGTTATGTATCAGTCTACTGTTAAATAAGTAAAAACTTTGGCTATGTATCAGTTTACTGTGAAATAAGTAGAAGCTTTGGTTATGTATTAGTCTGCGGTAAAATAAGTAGAAACTTTGGCTATGTATTAGTCTGCGGTAAAAGAAGTAGAAACTTTGGCTATGTTTCAGTCTACTGTGAAATAAGTAGACACTTTGGCTATGTATTAGTCTGCGGTAAAAGAAGTAGAAACTTTGGCTATGTATCAGTCCACTGTTAAATAAGTAGAAACTTGGGCTATGCATCAGTCTACTGTAAAATCAGTAGAAACTTTGGCTATGTTTCAGTCCACTGTTAAATAAGTAGAAACTTTGGCTATGTATCAGTCTACTGTAAAATATTTAGAAACTTTGGCTATGTATCAGTCTACTGTGAAATAAGTAGAAACTTTGGCTATGTATCAGTTTACTGTGAAATAAGTAGAAACTTTGGCTATGTGTCAGTCTACGGTAAAATAAGTAGAAACTTAGGCTATGTATCAGTCCACTGTAAAATAAGTAAAAACTTTGGCTATGTATCAGTCCACTGTAAATTAAATAAAAACTTTGGCTATGTATCAGTCCACTGTAAATTAAATAAAAACTTTGGCTATGTATCAGTCCACTGTAAAATAAGTAAAAACTTTGGCTATGTATCAGTCCACTGTAAAATATGTAGAAACTTTGGCTATGCATTAGTCCATTGTAAAATAAGTAGAAACTTGGGTTGTGTGTCAGTTTGTTTTGAAGTAAATAGAAACTTGAGTCAAATGTTGAAAGTCTATTGTAAAAAAAGTAGAAACCTGGGACCATGTGTTTTTTTATCTTAAAGGATATAGAAACTTGGGCCAGGAGTTGTTGAGGTAAATAATGGTGTTTTACACCCAAATCAAAATTCTTTCATTTTGATGGATATGGTCTAGAAAACATGAGAAAAGTTAAGGAAACTGAAGTGGCTGCAGAAAACACTGACCTTCAGCAAGCCAACTTTCTCACATTAGGATTTGTCTTTAGTGGAATGTGAATTTAGGCAGTGAGTGGCACTGTGATCCATACACACATGCTTTGGACCACTTAGCCAAGAAGGCCCGGTAGCTGTTTTTAGTTCATTGTAATATAAAAAACTTGGTTGTTTTTTTCCATTGTCATTGGTCATATAGTGAAAGTCACTTGTAAAGGATGTAAATTTGTATATTGAGGCCCATTGTTAATTATAGTACATGTACTATTGTTTCGTATGTACTATTGTTTCGTAGTGGTATATATAAGTCTTTTGCATTTAACTATTTAAACTGATAGAAAGAATTAATGAATGCATTGGTGCGTTAACTCTAACATGTCTTACCCCTGTGAATTTTTTTTTTTTTTTTTTTTTTTTTTTTGTAAAAAAGCCTGTTGTATTAACTAAGGTCTCTAAATCAATCTTAAATTACATATATATATGCAGGTTTTATATAAGTGGTTGAAGGTTGTGGAATTCTCCTGGCTCCAGGTTTCACAATCATTCCTAAATTAAGTAAGATTTTCTAGCAAATTTTGACAATCTCTTTTTGAATTACAAATATACATTTGTGATTAAACTAAATACAGATGTTACAAGCTTGAAGTGATCTTCAAAATGACACCTTAAAACTCCTGAAAAACTAAACAATATACCAAATTATCAAGATTTCATATTTGACAGATTCAAGTTAAGGAAAATCTTAGTTTAGGAATGATTGTGAAACTAGGGCCTGTGGTATAATTATGTATGTTTATTAAGATGAATTGCAATGATCAATAATAGTAAAAGTAGTTGGGAAAAAAGAATTATTCATTTATTAGTAATAAAAATGAAGATCTCAAGAAAAAGAACTTTTAAAAGTTTGAGATGTTTCTTCTATCCCATTTTGCCATACAGTAACAGAATATTTTAATGCTAAGTACCTTGAACAATTCTGTTTTATTAAGTACATGTGGAATCATTTGCAAGTTAGGACAGTCGATAAGGTGTAGAATTGTTACAGTGTTGATCTATTCCCAGAGGTCAGTTGAAATTCCTAGCTTCTTTCAATATGTTTGTTAAAACAAAGATTTTTCATTATGTAAAGTTTAATGTAAAATTTTTATGAACCAAATTCAGAATATTTTGTTTTTATATACAGGGAGGAATTATGGAGATCATGGTTCTTAGATCTGCCATGGGGTTTGATAATCAGCAAATGATGTGGAAATTGAAAGGACAGCAATCTGGAGAGCAAAAAATAGGACCACAGATGATTCAGTCTACCCTCGGCAATGGAATGTACTCGGAACATGTGAAATTTGTTGTCAGTCTAAACGAGCTGACTAAATCTAACAAAACAATCATGACACTACTTTTTGTGATTGAACTATTCTCGTCAGACAGACCGAATCTTGTTAACAAAGAACTAATCTCGAAAGGTCAGGAGAAATTCTCGTCATGGTTAAAAGCCTATATCGAGTCTGTGTATCCCGTCTCAGAGGCAAAACAATTATACCCCAAGTTACTTGTCAAGCTCCTTGACGTACGGAGTCTAGGGGAAGAAAGCGCTCAACTGGCATCTCATCTAGATATCACTCGTCTTGAACCTCTGTTGGTTGAAGTTTTCAGTTTACAGAAGTGACCATTATCATGATTTTATTTTTTTCAAGAAAAAAACAATTAATCCTCAGGAATTATTAAAAACAAGGTGATTATGAGATTAATGATTAAAAACGTTTCTGATTGGTCCAGGACACTGTGGTTGCAATTTTTTTCCTTATTCATAATGAAAATGTTTTGATTAATTCAGGTCAGTGTGGTGTCTTTTTTTTTTTTTTTTTTTTTTTTTTTTTTTTTGGCCAAAGAAGAAAATATCACCAATATATGGTCACTGTAATGTGAATTTCATTTATGATGAATGTCTCATAATTTTGTTTTGGAGGGATTTAAATGAATTACCAACTTAAATCTTCCTTTCACAGTGTTGAATTTCAAACATAATGTCATTTGATTGTTCGTTGATGGTTATAAGGTATGTTACTATGTATAATATTTTAGAAAAAATCTATGTTCCTTTCAACCCTATTTAGGATGTGGCCAATGTTTTTAAAACTGTTGAAAACATAAGGTTTTCTTTTCTTTTCTTTCTTTTTTTAAAGATACAAGACAATAACAGAAATGTTACGACACAGAACAAACAATGTTCAAGAGAAATTTTAGGCATTCAAAAACAACCAAACTCATTTAAAACATTATAAAGTCTATTAAATTAAACAAATTAGAAATACCCAATTTTGAAATTTTTTTTTCACCTGATTAAAACATAACATTCTTGAAGTAAAAAATCAGAATTGTGAAAATTCATAATTGCCAAAATAGAACCAGTGAGAGCCTAAAGATTTGACATTAAAGTTGCTATGACAAGTTTAATAAGAAATTTTGAGCAGTTGATTAGAAATTGTTAGTATATTTTAATATTATTTTGCCAAAGAGAGAAATATTTTCTTTCTTGTATCAAATTGTGTAAAGGTCAATAATGGGGTAATTTGGAATATACTTAGAACTAATTTACTTGCTCAGGTTGTGTTAACTTTAAGGGGCAGACAACTGTATGGTTTAATCTGATGCTAGCTAAGTTTGGTAATTAAATTCAGGGACAGACACAGTAATTTTATCTTAGTTTAGCTGTATGTTTTGATGACGTACAATTGTATGGTTTTCCTTTACCCTAATAAAGCTTGGTAATAAAATTTAAGGGCAGACACAGTACTGTTATCTTAGCTTAGCTGTGGGTTTCCATGGTGTACAATTGTATGGTTTTCCTTTACCATGTCTAAGCTTGATTTTTAATTTCAAGAACAAGCAATACATGTTTTTTTTTAAATACTTTCAAAAGCAGACAACTGTATATTTTACTCTTTTACTACCTAAAATTGGTGTTTCCTTTCAGTGGCAGAAACTTATTATTTACTTTAATGCTAGCTAAGCTTGTAGTTTATTTCTAAGGGCAGACAACTGTATTGTTTACTCTAATGCTTACTAATTTTTTCCATTTTTACTTTCAAGGGCAAACAACTTACTTACTCTTATGTTTTATAAGGTTAATTTTTACTTTTGATTACAGTAACTGTATGGTTTATTTAAGGGCTGTCTAAAAATTTTCTTTCAAAGACGGACATTATATATAGGGTTCTGTATAATGCAAACTTGATTTACCATCAAGGTCAGGCAGACACTGTATGGTATTTTGCATGATTAAGGAATCTGATCCTCTTAGAAATGAGAGAAATCAAGTACAAATTTTATTATGATACTTGTTGTTTTTTACATATTTTTGTTGGTTTGTTTGTCAATCTTTGTGTAGCTTTTACCTTCTTTATTTTTATTCTATGTAAGCTGAGGCTTATAGTATTTGATGTATATATTCCTTAATGCATAGCCTTGGTTACCTAATGATTTTGACCTTTAATTGACTTTTCAATATTGGCTGCTGAAAAGCATTGTGTTATGAGCAAAAAAAATTATATAAACTGATATGAAGGGAGACCACTATGGTTTAAGGGATTTCTGAGCAAAAAAAAAAATATATATATATGAACCAATTTGAAGGGAGACCACTCTGTTTGAGGAATTTCTGAGCAAAAAAAAGATATTTACTGATATGAAGGGAGACCACTCTGGGTTTAGGGATTTCCGAGCAAAAAAAAAAAAAAAATTATATATATATATATGAACCAATTTGAAGGGAGACCACTCTGGGTTAAAGAATTTCTGAGCAAAAACATTGATATGAACTTATATGAAATAAGGCCACTTAGGTTAAGAAATTTCTTACCAAAACATTCATGTGAACATCTATAAAAGAAGACCACTCAGGGTTAAGAAATTTCTGAGCAAAAAATATATTAACTTATACAAAGGGAGACAACTTTGGTTAAAGAATTTCTGAGCAAAAAAATTGATATGAACTGATCATGATATGAAGGGAGACCACTCTGGGTTAAGGAATATATATTGATGGGACACTATTCTATGAGTAGGAAAGACTGCTCCATGTTAATTTATATAAAGGGTAGAGATGTAAATAAAAGGGGCAATAATTGTATGTTGATGAGAGTTTTCTGAAGGATATGAGGAAAAGGGAGACTACTTTGTTTCTTTATTATTGTTAATTGTTGGTCAAGCTAGTGCCTTAATAACAAAGGTAAGGAAGCAATACAAATTACAAATTACGTTGTTTTTGATGTACATGTGGTAATATAGGTTATTGCGGTTCAAACACACACACACACACACACACACACAGATTATTTTTGCCTTTTCGAGTTTAGAGATGGACATTAAAAATATCTTTAAATATTTTAGATAGAGTTGTTTTGAGGATAGATTATGAATAAGTTACAGTTGTTATTATCAGAAAACAATTTCACACCTGATTAATGGGATGAGATATAACTGAGGTGTCGCTAAAATGATGACATTTATTGTTATTTGGTTTCCATGACAATGATACGGTCAGTTTTCTTTTAATTCGAGAACTGTATCTGTTAATTGGAAAAAAAAGACAAAATCTATATATAATAACGGCAGTTGAAACACATCCTGTAATAGAGATTGATAATCTATTTTAATAATCTAGTTGTCTTGAAATGACGGAAGAAATTTGCTTCTCAGTTTAGAGACAATGGCCATTTTCCAAAATTGTTCAATAGCAATTAGTATTTTAGGATCATTTTTTTCATTCATCAAACACTAACATACACTAAACAGTCCATATATGTTAGTTTTAAAAATTTCACATATCCCAGTCCTCACCTGATAAAATACAACTATTGGCAGGGGGATCCTTAATGGCCAAGTGGTCTAAGTCTTTGGATTACAGATCACAAGTATTGGCAGGGGGATCCTTAATGGCCAAGTGGTCTAAGTCTTTGGATTACAGATCACAAGTATTGGCAGGGGGATCCTTAATGGCCAAGTGGTCTAAGTCTTTGGATTACAGATCACAAGTATTGGCAGGGGGATCCTTAATGGCCAAGTGGTCTAAGTCTTTGGATTACAGATCACAACTATTGGCAGGGGGATCCTTAATGGCCAAGTGGTCTAAGTCTTTGGATTACAGATCACAAGTATTGGCAGGGGGATCCTTAATGGCCAAGTGGTCTAAGTCTTTGGATCACAGATCACAACTATTGGCAGGGGGATCCTTAATGGCCAAGTGGTCTAAGTCTTTGGATTACAGATCACAACTATTGGCAGGGGGATCCTTAATGGCCAAGTGGTCTAAGTCTTTGGATTACAGATCACAACTATTGGCAGGGGGATCCTTAATGGCCAAGTGGTCTAAGTCTTTGGATTACAGATCACAACTATTGGCAGGGGGATCCTTAATGGCCAAGTGGTCTAAGTCTTTGGATTACAGATCACAAGTATTGGCAGGGGGATCCTTAATGGCCAAGTGGTCTGAGTCTTTGGATTACAGATCACAACTATTGGCAGGGGGATCCTTAATGGCCAAGTGGTCTAAGTCTTTGGATTACAGATCACAACTATTGGCAGGGGGATCCTTAATGGCCAAGTGGTCTAAGTCTTTGGATTACAGATCACAAAAATTGGCAGGGGGATCCTTAATGACCAAGTGGTCTAAGTCTTTGGATTACAGATCACAAAAATTGGCAGGGGGATCCTTAATGACCAAGTGGTCTAAGTCTTTGGATTACAGATCACAAAAATTGGCAGGGGGATCCTTAATGACCAAGTGGTCTAAGTCTTTGGATTACAGGTCACAATAATTGGCAGGGGAATCCTTAATGGCCAAGTGGTCTAAGTCTTTAGATTACAGGTCACAATAATTGGCAGGGGAATCCTTAATGGTCAAGTGGTCTAAGTCTTTAGATTACAGGTCACAATAATTGGCAGGGGGATCCTTAATGACCAAGTGGTCTAAGTCTTTGGATTACAGATCACAATTATTGGCAGGGGGATCCTTAATGGGCAAGTGGTCATTTGTCAGTGCACTGGAAAAAGGGTTAGTGTTTTTTGTTCATGTACAGTACTCAAAGTTGACCACTTGAGTAAAAGTGACAAATTTTGTGTAGTATACCAAAATACCATGATATGAAGTATTTTTTTTAAAGTTGGTATAAAATTTTTCAAAAAAATTTTTAAAAAATTAAAAAAAATAAAAAAAAAAAAAAAAGGAAAAAGCTGGATAGATTTTCGTAGTTTTTTGAAAATGTATTTGTGATTTGTGTTCAATATTCAAATTTTGTTTGAATAACCACCATGCACTTCTTGGAGCAGTTGAAACTACATCCTGTAGCGGTTTTCTTCTCATTAGAAAATAGAATTATAAAACCTCTAGAAGAGCATGGGGACTTGATATGAGCTTGAATAGCATGGGGACTTGATATGAGCTTGAAGAGCATGGGGACATCATATGAGCTGGAAAAGCATGCAGACATGATGTGAGCTTTTAAAATTCTATTACCATCAGAGAACATAAAAATGTATGGAATTATCTTTGTCTAATAAAAAGTGAAATATTTAAATAGCAGCACTCATGAGATGTGCCTCATGTGATCTCAAAACTCAAATCATGTGACCATTGTTTATAGAAGTCAAAGTTCAATATATTGTTTATAGAGGTCAAAGTTCAATATAATCTAAAGTGCATTAATGTAAATTAAGGGGCTTTTTCATTGGCTCACCAACACTATATTGGCAGCATTTGCTGGCAGGGAAATTATTTTTTCGTCAGGGAAAATGTCAGGGATTTTTGAGATTAGGACCAGGAATCTGTGGGAAAAAAATAATATTGGTGTTATTTTCCATTAAAGGCTTGAATATTAATTTTGTCATAAGAAATTTCATTTAAGGACCTGTAAGAAATCCCTGGAAAAAAAATAGGGGGGGGGGGGGGGTAGCTGTTCATAACAGTTTTAATTGTAATTGTTTTAAGGTTTTTTTTAATTTGTTTAAATACTATAGAGTTTTGTATTTAATTACAATTCAGTTTATGGTATTTTTTGATGAAATAGATATTATACTTTAATAACAAGATTATGTCTCAAGTGAATGTTCATTTTAATAACTTCTGCAATTTTATTTTAGAAAAAAAGTTTAGTATACAGTAATACTAACAGTTTTTTAATGATTTGTTTTAGGTATACATGTACTAATATTTATTGTTAAATTGGATAGCTTTAATTCAGAACCTAATAAAATGTTGTTTTAATGATTTTAATTATAACCATTATTTTAAAAATACATCCAACACAGTATTATATTTGATTGATGATTTTTTTCGCCCTAATGGTAAAATATTTTTTTGTGGCATTTTGACTTTTTAGCTACGATGTAATAATAATTTGTGTGGCTAAAACAAACAAATCTGTCACAAATATTTCATTATGCTGAGAATCATGAAAAAGAGGTTGCGAGTGAATGAGATATAAGTTTTGTTATTTTTTTAAATTTTTTTTTGAAAAGACCAGATCCACTCACCATTTTTTGATAATGTCTTTACCAGCGGAAGGGGGGGGGGCATCTCATTACTACTCATACTATAACTAACATCTGTTTCTTTTTATCAAAATTCTTTTTAATATTAACAATTCTGATGAAAAATATTCTAGCATCATCATGGGGGATATTTTAGTATAAAAACTGCATCATGTGTTTTGTTTGTTTCATTGTGAAACACAGTTTAACATTATAGTGGATATATTTTTTTTTCAGTGTAAATGATTCACAGTAATTTCTTTTTTTTTTTTTTTTTTTTTTTTTTTTTTTTTTTTTTTTTTTTTTTTTTTTGTCATAGAATCATAATTTCGATTTTGTTGTCATGGTTATGGAGTTGCCTATTCTATGATGTCATGGACACAGAATTCTTTATTGTTGTTATGATGTCATAGTAACTGAGTATATTGTTTTAAGTTACCATGGATACAGATAAAAATTATTATTAATGTTTAAGAAATTCAGGTATTATAGAAAGTGGATTAAGACCCATATGAACTATATATTTTATATACAGACCATCTGTAAAAAGAGACCAGCATTTCTGGATTCAGAATTCGAAAACCATATAGATTTTAGAAAGCCAATGGTATTATGAAATTTTATAAAATGATTTTGAGATACATGTATGGCATTGATAAAATGGATTATGTATAAAATCGTAAATTTGCTATGTTGTATACTATGTGTATACAATGTTCCAAGTATATTCGTTATGGTTAAAGATTTTCATGTGCACTTCAGAATCCATGGATTTTTTTTTAGACGGAATGGATTATGTATGAAATCATATGTTTCCTGTTTGATAAATGTATATTTCATATAGTTAACATTTTTCAGGTGAACTTTTCATGTGTATTTTTGAGTGAATCTTACACTTATGATTGTATAGATTTAAATCGTATAAGTTAATGTGAATAACTAATTTAGTGCTCAAATGAAATATACTTACATTGATATAATTAATCATATCATTGTATAAATCAAATTTTTTTTTTTTTTTTTTTTTTTTTTTTTTTTTTTTTTTTTGTTAAGGGGTTGTTAAAAATCTTAATTGCACATTCAATTTATGTCACCATCATCATTTTTATTAATATTACATGTATCAGTTATTTATTGTTGAGTGATAAACAGAGCTCGAAAAATTCATTAGTCTTAAGTCCAAGAGTACCAAGTTTATACCATGGACTGGAACATTTCTCTGTTACTTGGTCCTCGGACTGATATAATAAATGTCCAAACTATGGCCAGTTAAGAGACTCCTTGTTTCTGGACAACTTGGATTCTGTTATAAACATGTAGATTTTGAAAAAAGAATAATAATAATTATAACAGTCAAAGATTTGTGATTTAAAAATAGATTTTTCGAGCCTTTATGATATTTGTTACAAGTGTCATGGATTGCTGTCGGCAATGTATTTATGGAGTACAAAGTACTAAATTGATTATTGATTCCATTATTTATTATAGAACTTCAAAATTACATTTTTCAAACAAATTTTTTAGTTTTATCAAGTAACATTATGTAACATTTTCTGTCGTAGACAGTTTATGCATATAGTTTACATTTTGGCTGTTTTTAAAAAACAAACTTTCTTTACAATAAAATCAAAAATTTGTAGGATTATATAATAAAAAAAATTGTCATTTTTTATTTTTCATGTAAGTTTTAATATGTTGAACTTATTTGATAATTGTTTATGCAATTCATACAGGGCTAATTGTATAAAGAAACAAACTTGTTCAATATATTTAATGTTACATGAACTTTCCTCTAAGATTGAGGTCTGTATGTCTTTGCATGGGGGGTGGAGGAGTGAGGGAGGAGGGCATGGTCACCTTGGTGGCTGCATAGTCTAAATGCACACTTATTTAAAGTGTTTCTTGATTTCCATCTAGGTGCAAACCCCCCTCATCCCCTCATGTCAGATCCTTATGTGATAAATTAAAGTTTGTCAGTTTACTTCCCAAAGGCTTTTTTTAGGCCTTCCAGTTTCTTTAATCATCCCAGAGCTGGCTGCCTCAGTATAAGTGAAACAATTTTTACTGGGGTGTAAAACTTTATTACTTTACCCCACTCTCAACATGTGAACGGTGGAAATTTTAAGATTCCCAATACAAAAACAATGGAGTTATGAGAAAAAAAAGTTAAACGATTTTGCTTTAAAAATTGTTATAAGACAACACGGACAACTTTGTCCATGTCTGCGATTATACTACAGTAAACATTTTTTTTTTATATTCTAGTTCTATTATGTCGTAGATTTGAAACAAAATTCAGTAAATGAGAAAACAATATTCCAGTTATCAATGTAATTTAATTGCATTATACTAAAAAGTGACCATTGGCAAATTTTTTGTGTCAATTGAGATTGAAGTATTCCTATTATAATTTGAATTTATATGACATTTATTATCTATCATAGAATATTAGCATAATACCTAGAATTAGGAATTTCTTTAAAAAAAAAAAATAATAATAATAATAATAAAAAGATATTTTTATGATAAAAAAATTAAATTTTGAGAAATAGTATTTCAAAATATGGTAATTTTTCAACTTCCTCAGAAAGATAATGATATTGTTTGTTGATATCTTGTTGTTCAACTTGAAATGTGATTTTTTGGTCTGTAATATTCATGTCTTGTTGAATTGTGTAAGTATCCCGAGTGATTTTTTTTGAAATTTGTGATCATTATGAAGACTATTTTCACCATGGTGAAAGGAGATATAGTAAAATAAAAATAATTAATTAATGTGTTAAGTAATGTGGTATAGTTTATTGATAAAATATTAAATATGTATATGTTTATTGTGTATAATGATTAAATGTTTGGCATAAAAAATTTATCCAATATGTCTTGTTCTTTTCTTCCTTTTTATACGGCCTGTTACAGACAGGACATTTAATGGTATGGCATTGTCCGTCCATCCATCTTGTTAGTTAAACTACTGTAGAATCGTTAATATTTGTTGGCTTGCAATTTCATGGGTTTGCCTTAATTAAAAATTCTGTTAGTAGAGATTTTCATAGAATTGGGTTTTGTGTAAAAATCCCACTGAGGGCAATGGTAATTAAAATTTTCGACGACATTTAATTTCGAGGTTTTGGATAACCAACAAAAAAAAACAAAAAACAAAAAAGCAAAAAAAAAAAAAAAAAAAAAAAAAAAGCAAAAAACAAAAAAAAAACAAAAAAAAAAAAAAAAGAAAGTTAACCTCCCACGAATATATGTGATTTTACAGTAATCCCCCAGTTTTCCACCAGTTGTTTTCAAATTTGGCATTTTACTGACTACATGTGTATTCAGGCTCTTGTTACAATTATATGTTTAAGTATTAGTCCCCTACCGGCGAAAGCCGAAGGGGACTATAGGTTTGCACTCTGTCTGTCCGTCCGTCTGTCTGTCACACCTCAGTTTTCCACACTTTTTTCTAAATGCTTTTAGATAATGAACTAATTTTTGGTATATGAGTCTACCATGATGAGTTACAAATCAAGTTAATGTTTCGTTTCCATCTGCTAATTTTTACCGGAGTTATGACCCTTTGATCTTTGAAAATTCACAGAAATTTTAGTTTTCCACTCTTTTTTCTACACGCTTTTAGATAATGAACTGATTTTTGGTACATGAGTTATGGCCCTTTGATCTTTGAAAATTCACAGAAATTTTAGTTTTGACAGACAGTTTAGTTAGATAATGAACTGATTTTTGGTACTTGAGTTATGACCCTTTGAACTTTGAAAATTCACTAAATTTCAGTTTTCCGCTCTTTTTTTCTAAAGGGTTTTAGATAATGAACTGATTTTTGGTGTATGAGTCTACCACGATAAGTTACAGATCAAGTTCACGTTTCGTTTCCATCTGCTAATTTTTACCAGAGTTATGGCCCTTTGATCTTTGAAATTCACAGAAATTTTAGTTTTCGGCACTTTTTTCTACACGCTTGCAGAAATGGAACTTGTTTTGTATGTGACTCTACCATGATGAGTTACAGATCATGTTTATGTTTCATTTCCATCTATTTTTTATGGGAGCTATGGCCCTTTGAACTTTAAAAATTCACTGAAATTTCAGTTTTCCGCTCTTTTTTTCTAAATGGTGTTAGATAATGAACTGATTTTTGGTGTATGAGTCTACCATGATGAGTTACAGATCAAGATCACGTTTCGTTTCCATCTGCTAATTTTTACGGGAGTTATGGCCCTTTGATCTTTGAATATTCACAGAAATTTTAGTTTTCAGCACTCTTTTAGCTCACCTGAGCACAAAAGCTAGCTCAAGTTCGTATATGAGCCATGTTGGATCAACATCTAGGTCACTAGGTCAAATTGTAGAAAAACCTTGTTAACACTCCTGAGGACCCGATTTCAGTTGAATCTTCATCAAACTTAGTCAGAATGATGCTCTTGACAAAAACTAGTTCAAGTTCGTATATTGGCCATGTTGGGTCAATAAGCAGGTCACTAGGTCAAATTGTAGAGAAACCTTGTTAACACTCCTGAGGCCCCAATTTTAGTCCAATCTTCATCAAACTTAGTAAGAATGATTTCTTGACAAAAGCTAGCTCAAGATCGTATATGGGCCATGTTGGGTCAATAAGTAGGTCACTAGGTCAAATTGTAGAAAAACCTTGTTAACACTCCTGAGGCCTCAATTTTAGTCCAATCTTCATCAAACTTAGTCAGAATGATGCTCTTGACAAAAGCTAGCTCAAGTTCGTATAAGGGTCATGTGGGGTCAATTAGTAGGTCACTAAGTCAAATTGTAAGAAAACCTTGCTAACACTCCTGGGGCCCCAATTTTCGTTCAATCTTCATCAAACTTAGTCAGAATGATGCTCTTGACAAAAGCTAGCTCGAGTTTGTATATGGGCTATGTTGGGTCAATAAGTAGGTCACTAGGTCGAATGATATAAAAAACCTTGTTAACACATATAAGGGGATCCATTTTGGACCAATCTTATCAAACTGTCTCAGAATGATGCTCTTGACAAAAGCTAGCTCAAGTTTATATATGGGTCATTTTGTGTCAATAAGTAGGTCACTAGCTCGAAATATAGGAAAAAATCTCTTTTAAGAATAGAAGCTCCAGTTTCCCAAAATCAAGCTGAGTGTACATCATTTTCAGGTGAGCGTCCAGGGCCTTCATGGCACTCTTGTTTCTACACGCTTGCAGAAATGGAACTAATGTTTTGTATGTGACTCTACCATGATGTTACAGATCAAGTTTATGTTTCGTTTTCATCTGCCATTTTAAACAACATGTATAATTTATAACTATAAATCTTTGTACCATACAATAAGGTACATTTTACCTAAAACTTTGGGATTAGTGAAATATGCGACTGGTAGGGGACTATGTATTGTTTTGCAGTACTCTCAGAATGCTTGTTTAAATATATGATCTTTTTCTATCACCAATAATTGACATTTTCAATAGCATTTCACCTCCTCTTGTTATTCTTGCTTACATTTTAAACATTGAGGGGTGTATATTGCCCCACTCAGCAGTGCCAACTTTTTTCTTGGGGTCATTAATACTAAGTCGATTAAGGTGAGTAATAATTTTTTACTCTCTCTGTCTAAATGTTCTATCACTTATACTAATTAGGCAGTTCTAAAATGATTGAGTGGCCAAGTGTAGTAAAGCGAGTCAAGATTCTTTCACTTGTACTAATGCTGTCACTTTGAGATGGTGGGGACAGCCAGAGTACTCATATAAAATCACCAACTTGAGACAAGGAAAACTGACAAGTTTAGTCGCACTTGGATCTACCAAGACAGGATTTGAATCTAGACATCATTTAAAGAATGGTACCATAGGGAAAACTAGAATGGTGAGAAAATCTTGAGTTTACAGCTATTTTCTTGTACAGGGATTTGCCTGAAATGGAATCATATTTAAGTGAGGTCAAAGGATAAAATATGATTTAAAATTCCTTACATAAATAAGAGAGGGTATCATATTAATGGTGTTGTGAATGATGCTCACTAAACTTTCTAGCACTGTCTTACAACATTAAGATTGTTATGTTTTTCTTAGTAGTTTAAAAGTCAAGAAATCAGCTTTATAGAATGTTTTTTTCAATGGTCAAAGCAATGCACAACAAAATGAAATCATGTAAGAAATTAGAAGGCATTGGGTTTTTATGTTCAAAGGGGAACAACTCTTACAAATAAAGTATGATAGTTCCTTGATGAAAGCATTTAAATGACAATATTGTGAACAATGACTCTTTGGGGGTTGGTATAGATGTGGTTATGGCATGAAAACATGACCAAGTGGTTTGAAGAATTGATACACTTCATTTTGATACACTTAAATAAGAATTCTTTACATATCAATTGGGAAAAAAATATTTTTGGACCCAATGAAAATGTGAGATAGTTTTACAAATCTAAATCAAGACTATTTCACTTATATTTAGGTTCAGAAATGATAAAGAAACCATGGGTGCTTAGAGGTAACTAATTATCTTTGGCAAGCCAGCATGTCACCCCTTTTTCTTAGGATCTGTCTGTTTAGAATTAGAAGAACATCATTCGAATAATTGCCATAATTTATTTGTATATTAAGAGACGATATACAATATTACTCTCTTCTTTTGGTTGGGCCTCAGTGGCTGAGTGGTCTAAAGCAAGCGTTTAAGGATCACAGCGCTTCTCACTGCCTGGGTTCGAATCCCACTTGAGTGAGAAAGTTTGTCAGTTCGCTTGCCGAAGGTCAATGGTTTTCTCTGGTCACTCTGGTTTCCTCCATCATCCCAGAACTGACAGTCTCGAAATAAGTGAAAGATTCTCGACTGGGGCGTAAAACACCATAACTCCACTCCACTCTTCTTTTGGTAATTATTTAAATCATAAGATTTGATGGTTAAAACATTTTCATTAAAGATTTAAAATCACATGCTGTACAACACCACCTACAACACATGCTGTACAACACCACCTACAACACATGATACAACACATGCTGTACAATGCCACCTACAACACATGCTGCAACACATGCTACAAGGTATGCTACAACACCAGTTCAACACAAACTAAAGCAAAAATACAACACACTGCAACTCAAGCTACAACATTCACTCAAAACATGCTACAACACACTAAAACACATGCTACTACGCACTAAATCATGTCACAAAACATCCTGCAACACATGCTACATTACCCACTAAACACATTTCAACACATGCTACAACACACTAAAACATGTCACAACGCATGCTGTAACACATGCTACAACACTAAAACATGTCACAACACATGCTACAACACAAGCTAAGCATATACTACAGCAAAACTACAACACACTGCAACACATAATACAACAAACACTAAATCAAATGCTACAACACACTTAAACATGTTATTCAACATGCTACAACAAACATTAAACACATGCTACAACAAACATTAAACACATGCTACAACACAATAAAACACATGCTACAATGTACAACACACTAAAACACATGCAACAACTCACTAAAACACATGCTACAACACACTAAAACACATGCTACAGCACACTAAAACACATGCTACAACACAATAAAACATATGCTACAACACACTAAAACACATGCTACAACACACTTAAACACATGCTACATGTACAACACACTAAAACACATGCTACAACACACTAAAACATGTTACAACACATGCTGCAACACTTGACAGAACAGTTTTGGTCATTTCCTTAGGAAATTTATTAGTTACCAAGAATTCATTCATAAAGTTTGGAAACATGTTCATTTCTTCTAAATCCGCTTTCATTGAGTGTATTTATAATTACCCTGGTCCGATTTACAATGTCCGTTTTTTTTTTTTTTTTTTGAGAAAAGGCTTTTACTGGTATGATTGAAATTGTTCCGAATAAGCATATTGCATAACAATTGGTCTGAAATATATTGAGTTGAGTTGAGAAATAGTGTTGGAAGTCCCATTTGGGAATAATTCCCTTATATCAAGACATCACCTGCTATAAGCAAGTGAAGAAACTTTGTCTGTGTGTCATGCTGATGGCATTATACATAAAATATGTGAATTAATCTTAACTGTGATGTAAAATAAATCTAGCCAATCAAATTACTCGTTGTAGAACTTTACTGGTAGGCTTGATACCAACATAGTGAAATGTGGCCAGAGTGGTCTGCAATCTTTATCCAAAGACCTGAAGGCAATTTTACTAGCATAAGTGTGTACTAGTACAATGCAGATCAGAAACATTGCACAAACCCATGTGTCACATGAACTTCTGTTTAGATTAAAATAACATTGATTATATTGGTTTTACTGTCACATCAGCAATTTTCAGCTATTCCAAGTGAGAGCAAATTTATTAATGATTAATCTCCAACACAAGTTTGTGTATGCATAAAACATGCTTGAATAAGGGACAACCTCACACTAGCAAGGTTACTTTTCAATCAGGGGTTCAAAATTCCCTGGGTCCCAGGTCCAGGACCTTTTGCTTATACTTTGGGACCCTTGGAATTTTTACTGTAAAGTCCAATGGACCTGCCATTTTTCTGTCAGGGCAATTTTTAGAATGCAAAATAAGTGCATTAAAACATTTCCAGAATACTCTTCCTCTGTGTACTAAAAACAGTCTCAAAATCACTTAATTTATTGCAATTTGTCAAAGTTGTTGTTCAATCATTTCTGAAAATGAAAATAAAATGTGCAGCCGCTTTGACAACAGTATCTGTTGAATGTTTGTATGTTGTATATTATAATTTGCTTAAAAACTTGTTTATAAACAAAGTTTTTTTGTTTTTTTTTTTTGATTTTGGTGCACATGGACCTTCAAGTGCAGATATGGGACCTATCTATCTTAATTTGGGACCTACCAAATATAAAGGCTGAAGGTCCTGGACCTATCATCATAAATGTAATTTTAAACCCAAGGTTAATAGATCAGTTCTCCACAGACAAACTTACTACTCCCTTCATCACATTATCTTGGCACCAAGTGAACCAGATGATACCCTGTCCCCTTAATACCAAGAGCCAGTTGAAGCAGCAGTACATTTATTTCAAATTTTTTTGTGCTACTTTGTATGACCTGGCTTGGTTTGAACCCATGATCCCCTGCTAATATTAACAAGAAAATATTTCTCATTACCAATAGCTGTGTTGTTGTAGAAACAACATTTAACAAACTAACCCTCTGTATAAAATCTCAATTTGAATTAAAATGAAAATACAGATAAAATGCCTTTTAGACATTTAATTTTCATTTAAGATTGTTATCAACTTCCCATTATATTTCGTGCTAACAGTAAAGCCTGCTTTAGAGACCACCTCTTTATAAAGATCACCCACCCAATTAGACATATGTCTTTTTCCATCATATTTCAATATTTAAAAAGAACCTCTGTATGAAAAACAACTGTATTTAGAGAACCCAATATTTTTCAAGGTCTCATATGAATTTTACATGCAGGTTTTGATTTGAAACCACAGTTTCAAATTCTGTTCTTCATTCACTTATTGGGGCTAAATAAATACATTAGTGCAATTGTATTACATCTACTCTTTTTTATATTATATTTCAACAAGCATTTTGAGAGTATTGCAAAACAATACATAGTCCCCTACCTTTCGCATATTTCACTAATCCCAAAGTTTTAGGTATAATGTACAGTAAACAGGAAATTTTCAAAGTCCAAGGGTCGTAACATGGTCATAAATTGGCAAAGCGGAATAAAACGTAAACTTGACTTGTAAGTCATCATACTTGACTCACACACTCACAGAAAATTGATTCTGTTATGGACGGATGGACGCATGGACAGACTGATTACTATAGAGCAATCGCCTGTGGAGGGGGCTAAATAGCGGACAGTTCAAAGGGCCATAATCCCGTATAAATTAGCAGATGGAAACGAAACATAAACTTGATCTGTAACTCATCATGGTTAAGTCACGTACCAAACATTAGTTCCATTTCTGCAAGCGTGTAGAAAAAAAGTGCGGAAAACTTTTCTGTGAATTTTCAAAGATCAAAGGGCCATAACTCCGGTAAAAATTAGCAGATGGAAACGAAACGTAAACTTGATCTGTAACTCATCATGGTAGACTCATATACCAAAAATCAGTGTATTATCTAAAAGCATTTAGAAAAAAAGTGTGGAAAACTGAAGCGTGACAGACAGACGGACGGACAGACAGAGCGCAAACCTAAAGTCCCCTTCGACTTTCACTGGTAGGGGAAAGTACAATAACAACCGTTTCATTTACTTCATGTATTTCAAATGAAGTTTTTATTCTTATTAATAATACACATGAAAATCACAGTTTCAAAATACATGCAATTCTTTTGAAATTTTGTACTTCCATAATCTTTACCAAGAGCGATGTCTTCAGGGCTTGAAATTCTACTAGTCAACTCACTGGAGAATTGGTCACCAGTATTATTTCAATGATACAACCAGTAAATTCTTACTGTGGAAATTTTTAAGCCATGAACTTAAACAGAATGACTCATATATATACATTCATAACTGCGAAATGAATTCAGCATTGTTGAACTTATAAACGATATATACACATATATACCTCTATATGAAGAACAATATTTTAATTTCACCCATTTAAAAACCACAATTTTAGAATTTTAAAGCATGTACATACACCTTATATCAGTGACTACTGTTTTAAAGA
Source organism: Tegillarca granosa (assembly GCA_029721355.1). Taxonomy (NCBI): domain Eukaryota; kingdom Metazoa; phylum Mollusca; class Bivalvia; order Arcoida; family Arcidae; genus Tegillarca; species Tegillarca granosa. The sequence goes on from CM056605.1 coordinate 28,197,870, forward strand.
CCTACTGCTCCAATGATACCCAATTTATCTTTTCATATGGTCTAGTTCTTCAAAGTCCTCATTGTCTATTCTACTATTTTGAATAGAACATGTAAAATTTTTGTTAACTATTACAAACTGATAGACATTGTTTAATTTTTGCTTTCCAAACATAATTATCTTTCTTTTTTTTAATGGAATTTTTGTTAACTTTTGAGTTTCACATACAAAGTACAAAATACACAGATTTCAGTAAGTTTACGCATTTTAAAAATCTTTGTCTAAGGACAATGAGGACTCAAACGATGTCATTTTTAAAATTCATTCATCTCTTTTAAAAAAAACTCTTATATTAGCCTAAAACAACACATCACTATCAAGCCTTAAATACTCCTACGAGAGCAGGTCTTATAGTTCTATCAACCAGCATGTATCCTATTTTCTCAACTCTTGCTATTTTTGATGCAGACTCTGAATCTTGTGTAGGAACTTGAAACAAAGCTTCGTGATAATTTGGATCAAATGCATCACCTTCCTTTGGTGAAATTTTAACCACACCATGTTTTTCCAACACTTTATGTAACTGTGACTCGGTCATTGTCAATCCTTCAAACAAATTTTTCAAATGAGGATTTTTATCAGACAATTCTTCTTTAGGCACAGATGTTGTAGCCCGATTTAGCACATCAGCAACTTCCAATAAATCTTTACAGAATCCTTGGATTCCAAACTGTTTGCTCTCCTCTATCTGTTTTCTCATTCTTTTCCGCACATTTTCTGTCTCTGCTAGTGATCTTAGATATTTATCCTGTAAAATATAATGAAAGATGGAACATAACTATTTCCTTGATAACTAAGGCCTCGGAGACTGGGTGATCTAAAGTGTACCTTTAAAGATCACAGTGCTAGGTTTAAAGCCAATTCACAGCATACCTTTTTGCAAAAACAATTAGCCAATTTGCTTTTAGAAGGTCAGTGGTTTTCTCCAGGTACTCCAGTTTTCTTCAACATTACAGAACTGACCAGCTCAATATAAGTGAAATAAATCTTGATTAAGACGTAAAACACCATTGCTTCACTCCACACTTTCATAACTACAGGAGTATTCTAAAACACACTAACTGATTAACTGATTGTATCACCTTGTTAAAATTTCAATTCTAATCCACATGCATGCGTTTATGCCAGTTCACTTGCTGAAGGTTATCCGTTTTATCTGCCATTCTAAATCTAACTGCCTCAATATAAGCAAAAAATCTAGACTTTGTAATAAAATTACATTACTTATTTTCCACTTATTTTTTTTTTTGGTTTTTTTTTTTTTAAATTTCAGTTTACTTTCTTACTTTCATTTCTTTTTCATTTTCTTTCTTTAATTTGTAGTTTTCTTTTGCTGTTTCTTGACTCAGAAATAAAGCTACATCACTAATTTTTCACTATTTTTAAATTTATTTATTTTTTTATATATTCGAAAGTTTATTTTTCTTACTTTCATTTCTTTATTTTCTTTTTTTAAGTTATTTATTTCATCCTGAAGTTTTGTTTCTGCCTCCGATGGTTGTGGGGACGTTGTATTCTCTGGTGTTTCCTGTAATTCTGCTTCAGCTTTATTGTTCTCAGCTGTTGTGTAATATCGTAAAGATCTGTTTCTACTGAAACACAAAAACATATAATTATATGTAAATGCAGATTGTTGTTCAATGTCACATCAGCAATTTTTCAGCCATTTGTGATGAGAGCAAAATCATTAATCTCTATGGATAAATCTAAGAACATGTTCATGTATGCTTGTGATATGTAAGTGTGTAGTATGGTTTACCATGTACTTGCACAAACTCAGGACAACTTTTTAGTAAGATGCTAGTTCACTAAACCAATATGCTGCAGACAAGCATGCCACTCACACAGTGCATTATCCTGACACTGAGTAAACCAGTGGATACCCCATCTTCTTAATGCTGAGCACTAGACAAGGAAGTGTAAATGCAGAATAAGAGAGTCTTTATGCTTTTCAGTCTAAGACCACCTGAAAGGCAGAGCTTCACACTAACAGTAGTCCTAAAGATGCCAACCAAAATTCAAACAAGTGGAAAAAAGTTGGATCAATGATATGCCTCAACGCCTGTTGAATGAGATTTATTCGTAAATCTTTATCTTTCTTTAAAATGGTATCTGGTTTTAAAGTTGCAACTACATAAAAAGCTATGATAACCAAGTTTATCTATTAATGAACAAGCTGCACCTACAAAACCAGTGTTTCCGATAACGCAAATCTGTGCGTAATTTATGCATAAACAAACTGGTCTGACCCCTCAGAAAAATGTCAATAGGGTCACCCTGATGCAGCAAAATCAAAAGCTTTACACTCTTAAAACCATCAAGTTAAAAAAAACAACTTGAAACAGGTCCATATCGCAGGATAAATTGCAGATTGAACCTGTTAATTTATAAATGATATCTTTTTTGGAACATTCAGACTTTTACTTATGGTCTTATGATAAATCATAGTGTTGCGCAAAAAGATGCCCAGTAGTATATTTGTAAAACATGGCAGACTTGCTGTTGAAGTTTGGTTTCAAACGTCAAAAGTAAACTAGTGATGCTGCATGGCCACCACTGCAAGTTAGCACCAACGAGAATAACAACACCACACTTAAGAGTCCAAAAGTCCAAATTAATACTCATTGATAACATGAGTATCGATGGTTGGTCTTCGACGATACTAGAATGAAGTGTAAATTTTGTGTTACCAAAAAATGAAAATGTAGTTGACTTGTACTTTGACCATATTAATTGACTTTGTACATGAGATGATGATAATTGTAATTTGTATGAAGTTGCTTATTGAATAAAACAATACAAATTTATTAATTTTAAAATTTTTATTTCATTTTTTGACATATCAGAGTCATGAAGACTCTCATGATGAAAAAGTAAAAAAAAAACAAAAAAAAAAAACTGAAAACTTTTAGTTGGGAAGGTCCAAGATTTGACAGTTGCATTTTTTCTTCCTTCTGCTCCAAACCATTTAGAATACAAACTTTGACGACACAACAATGGTTAGAAATTTAAACTTACCACATAATTACTGACTTCTCAGATATGGTCATATTTTAATTTTTAACATTGTTGCATCAAGGAGAACAAACTCCGATAGAAAACAAATTCACGCTAATTTTTCAATGAATTATGAAACAGTTTGCCATTTCTCAAGACTCGACAGTTTAGGTAACCCCTTCCCTTTCCTTCCATCTTTCAAACATCTCTGGTTATAATATGACAAATTAAGTTAAAAAATTTAATCAAACACTGCTTAAATGATAAAAGAATTTAGAAGCTCCTTCAAAAGATCAAGTCATCTTACTGCTTACCAGCTTACGAAATCACGAGGCTGACGCAAGGACATGTGCTACAGATCCGTGATTTTACTATTTCCATGAACTGACTGAAAACCAAAAAATCAGTGAGTTTACATTATTCGTTTTTGTATATTCTATGTCATTACTGTTTCAGTTTACCGATGCTTACCTTCCAAAAACATTTCTAAAGACAGTTGACCGCAGGGATCGCATGCACATCGAAGTTGCCATCTTGAAAATGTATAATACTTGAATTGGATAAGAAATGGAAGCTATACACGATCCGGTTGGTTTTATTGTATTTCTTCAGACGGAGGCAGTAACGCAATAATGATTGGAGATTTCTTAGTGACAAGCTAGGTAAAAATAGAACCATATGATCTTTTGAAAAAAATGTTTGTAACCGGAATAACTCAACGAAAAAAATTAACCAACTAAACCACAGGCACCTCAGCGGCCAGTATTTATTTTTTTATATAATAATTATTATTATTTTATCTTGTCTGACAACTTTCTTATCTAAATGCATAAAATAAAACGATTTTATTGTATTTTCCAGAGATTTTCATTGATATGTATGTCTCTGGTATTTTCTTTTTTTCTATATTTGACTTATGAAAATTAAATTTAGAAATCCCAGTGCCGGCTATAAATGCCTGTAAACAAAACCACTGAATGCACACAATAAAAAAAGACCGCAAGAATAGAAGTTGTTACAAAGCAAAGTCATTAAAGAGTAAAAGTAACTATAAACGATACAAAAATTAAAGGATGTCACCAAAAAATATGCAAAAGTCATTTACATAAATTTATGTATGCGAAGAATTTGATGTCACGGAGATTTTCCCACCCGTAGTAGGTCACATGACGGTCCGGGCCAATCAAGTTCATAGGTACTCAAGAATAACATAGCGGTCTGGGAAGCCAAGTTGGTTTAGCGGATTCTAGCAGAGCTTCATATTGTTTTATTCTGCCTATAGTGTGGTAGGTTTAGAATTTGCCCCCGGTTTTTGGATGTTTTCTTTCCACCAAGTTTACTTTTTAACCGCACCATTGGGATCTACTGCAGTACTTGTCCAAAGTGACACTAGTATAAGTATTATTTATTTATTTATTCATTTATTTATTTTATAGTGCGTGTATTCTGTAATGCATTTATTTATTTTGTGTATTTCATAGGGCTTGTATTTTATAATGTGTATATTCTGTAGTGTGTTAATTTTCTAGGGCTTGTATTTTGTAGGGCTCGCCAGTATACGTCAACGAAGATTTGACCAAAGCAAAATCTAGTCTCTATCGAGCCGTCAGAAATTGTGTGAAAAATAACCAGTTTAAAAAATGTTGGACGTGGGATGGAAAAGTCTTTGCCACCGACCATCAAGATAAAAAAATACGCATTGATTCCGTCAAAGATCTCGAATTAAGTTACCCACCGACCTCGACCACCCAACCCACTATACAAACGTCATCACGATCTAGTTCCCACTATATGACTTTGTCACACGCTGATGCCTTATCTGCAGTGTCGCAAATGAATATTACAACTCCGAAGACTAAATTATAAATCATAAACATTGACAATTAATACATTTATTGAATTTATATATTTCACCATAGAAAAAATGTGATATATCGATTATACTACAAACTTGTATTTATAATTTAAAAGTTTTATATATCTGTTATTACTACACATCGCACTCAGTGCAACCTCAACATCCCACTGAACCCTTTATGGTTTCCACTGATTTATTATTTAAAACCATAGTTTTCACTTTGTACATACGGTTTTTTGTTTTGTTACTTTAATTTTTTTCGTGTTTTATTTTTTCACAACAACTATTACATTCCACAACATACCATACCTTACCTTGAATCTGACCTATTTTGTGATGTTCATTGATGGTATAACATAATGCCTGTTGAGATTTGTATATACATCGCAAGAATACTGAGGTCTCTTCTATAATACAACTTATAGTGGTATTGTAAGTAAACATTTGAAAGTACACCGAATATGTCACAATGTATTATTATTACTATGCTTTATGTTTACTGGATTATTTTTGCTTCTTATTATATTCCATATTATACATGGATATCAAATGCGCAACATTAATAGTTTTGTTTATGCAATTTGAACTTGATATGTATATATTTGTTAATCAACATTGTACTGTTTGTAATTGTAATTTACGTGGTTCACACTTTTCTACACTTTAATTTTTCGGTCACTTTGTACATAAACGCACGCAGCACCTAAATATACTATCACACTGTCTCCTTTTATGGCTTACTAATATTATCTCTCGGGAGATATAGAGACAAACCGCGGTCCCTCTTGTCACGATTCATCCAGCTCATCTATATCCTCTAATTTATCCTCAAATGCATCAAATGGTCACAACGCATTGTCAGTTATACACATGAACGTGCAAAGCTTTCTTCCAAAAAAACTCCAACTTTTCTGTGAATTCTCTTCTTTTGATATCATTGCTTTAACAGAAACATGGCTTAATGCTGATATCACCGATCATGACCTCACATTTGAAAATTACAAAACTCCGGTGGTATATAGTCTACGTCAGAGATTCATATTACTCCCATAGACGATATGACTTAGAAATTCCAAACATAGAAAGTTTATGGATTGAAATTACTATTCGAGACAAACTTCTTCTTTTCGGTACCTTCTATAGACCACCCAATTCTACTTTGGACTTTTGGGACAAACTCGAAACAGCACTTGACTTGGCAATTGACTCTAGACCTGACATACTACTAATAACTGGTGACTTCAACGAAGATCAACTACAACCCACATGCAACAAAATAAGAAATATATGCACAACTAATGGACTGACACAACTTATAACTGAACCTACCCACGTATGGGACGACTCTTCATCCTCACTGGATCTGATTCTTATAAATGATGATACTCTTGTCGTAAAATCCGAGGTTTGTGAATACTTCCTTGAAAACCAACACCGATATCACTGCCCAGTCTCTACTTACTTACAACTACCTAAATTACAATCTGAATCTTTCACTAGACGTATATGGTACTACGATCGAGCAAATATAGACATGTACCAACACATTCTAGAAGCATACAACTGGGATAATGATTTCCACAATAACATAAATATCATGACAGAAATTATCACAAACACAATTCTAAAAGCTGCTACAATGTCTATTCCAAATAAAACTGCGACAATACGACCTAGAGACCCTCCATGGTTAACTTGTACTATAAAACGCATGCTTCGTAAACGCCGACGACTTCATGACAAAGCAAAACAAACGGACAAACAAGAACACTGGGCAATATTCAGGAAATATCGAAATAAATGTAACAATTACGTACGGACAGCCAAATCACGTTTCCATGAAAAAATATCCACAAAACTTGACTCGGACAACTTACAGACAAAAGACTGGTGGAAACAACAAAACTTTTAACTGGTGCAACCTCTAAGCCCCATACAATACCACCCCTAATAGAAAATGATCGAATATACGACGGAAACAAAGACAAAGTATAAATACTTAACAACTTCTTCTGTGCTCAATCTTCTATTGATGATACTAATATGGAACTACCAGCACCTACCTTACATGCAAATAACATTCTCACAAATATAAACATCAGTCAAAATGACGTTTATGACGTACTCATAAATCTAGATACTACAAAAGCCGCAGGACCTGACGAAATTAGTCCTTTCTTTCTTCAAAAAGCTGCTTCACAACTCAAATATCCACTGTCTGTTTTATTTAACCTCTCTTTATCACAAGGCATCTTCCCAAACTCCTGGAAAAGAGCTAATGTTACACCTATTTACAAAAACGACAACCCTTCTATGGCAAGCAATTATCGGCCTATCTCACTCCTAAGTGTCCTTTCCAAAAGCAAGGAAAAATGCATTCATAAACATGTTCATAATTTTTTCTTATCTAATAATACAATTTCAAGATTTCAATCAGGATTTACAAAAGGAGATACTACTGTTAATCAACTTCTTGATATTACAAATACTTTTGGCAAAGCACTAGACGATGGCAAAGAAATCAGAGTGGTTTTTCTAGATATAAGTAAAGCATTTGACAGAGTGTTGCACAAAGGTCTCATATACAAACTACAATCTTATGGCATATCTGGGGTTCGTCTAAAATGGTTTCACTATTACCTTTCTCAAAGAAAACAAAGAGTTGTCTATCTAGGAACATCCTCTAAATGGAAAGAAATAAATGCTGGTGTACCTCAAGGATCTATTCTTAGCCCTCAGTTATCTTTATTAACGATATTATAAAAGATGTACGAGCTAATATAAGACTATTTGCCGATGATACAACACTTTATGTCATTGTAGAAAATCCTCAAACTGCTTCGCGTATACTGAACGACTCTCTTTCCTTAATTCATGAATGGTCCAAAAAATGGTTAGTCTCATTTAACCCTCATAAAACTGAAAATATGGTCATTTCTCGCAAACTATCAAAGATTCAACATCCACCCCTATTCTTGAACAATGTCAACATTACAGAAACAACCACACACAAACATCTAGGAGTAGTATTCTCATCAGACGGTTCCTGGAAAGCTCACATTGATTATATCTTGGCTAAAAGCACTACGAGAGTTAATATGTTGCGAAAATTCAAATTCAACTTGAACAGGACAACCTTAGAAAAGCTCTATGTTTCCTCCATTCGCCCTATCCTCGAATATGCAGACATTGTGTGGGACAACCTTTCTCTCTACCTACAAGAAGAACTCGAAAAAATAAATCTCGAAGCAGCTAGGATAGTAACGGGTACAACAAAATTATGTTCAAGAAATACACTTTACTTAGAAACTGGTTGGGAATCACTCTCCCCCAGACGACAAAAACATCGACTGGTTCAACTACACAAAATGATACACAATTCGACACCACAATACCTGCGAGCCAAAAGAGTGGAAAACTGAAATTTCAGTGAATTTTTAAAGTTCAAAGAGCCATAACTCCCATAAAAAATAGATAGAAACGAAACATAAACTTGATCTGTAACTCATCATGGTAGAGTCACATACAAAACATTAGTTCCATTTCTGCAAGCGTGTAGAAAAAAAGTGCGGAAAACTAAAATTTCAGTGAATTTTCAAATATCAAAGGGCCATAACTCCGGTAAAAATTAGCAGATTGAAACGAAACGTTAACTTGATCTGTAACTCATCATGGTAAACTCATATACCAAAAATCAGTTCATTATCTAAAAGCGTGTAGAAAAAAAGTGCGGAAAACTAAAATTTCTGTGAATTTTTAAAGATCAAAGGGCCATAACTCCGGTTAAAATTAGCAGATGTAAACGAAACGTTAACTTGATCTGTAACTCATCATGATAGACTCATATACCAAAAATCAGTTCATTATCTTAAAGCATGTAGAAAAAAAGTGTGGAAAACTGAGATGTGTCAGACGGACGGACGGACGGACAGACAGAGTGCAAACCTATAGTCCCCTGCGGCTTTTGTCGGTAGGGGACTAATAAGCTTCATGGAAACTGGTTTGTATAAGAGTTGCAACTCTTGTTCCAGAATCCATCATGTTTGCTGTTGTATGTATGTTTTATGTACGTGTTATATTTAATACAATTTGTTTAAATTAAAATTAATTAAAATTAAATTTTACAGTTTAACGCGATAAAAGTAACAATTTACGCGTTAAGGTTAAAAATAAACGGATTATTTGCTTAAATATACGCGTAAAAATGAAAATATACTGTCTAAGAGTAACGCGTTAAAAACATAAGTAACCGGTTAAAAATAAAAATGAACGCGTTAATTTTTTAAACAGTATACTTTTTATTTTACGGTATATTTTAGAAAATGACACATTAATTTTGAACTTTAACGCGTTAATTTTGATCTTTAACGCGTTAATTGTTACTTTTATCACGTCAAACTGTAAAATTTACCCGTTATTTTTAATATATAGTATATTTATACCGCCAGTGATATGAAAAGGCCAGTTATAAAAAAACGCGTTAATTTTGATTGTTTAAGTTTACTTTTGTTTTTTAACGCGTTAATTTTTTAAACATAAACTTTTTATTTTACGCGTATATTTTAGAAAATAACACATTAATTTTGAACTTTAATGTGTTAAGTGTTAAATGTTATTTTCATCGCGATAAACTGTAAAATTTACTGATATGAATGGCCTTTCATAGGATTCTGTAGTACGTGAATTTTCTGTGGGGCGTATATTCTGTAGAACTTGTTGTCTGTACATAGTGCGTGCAGTCTTAAGATCTTGTATTATAGGGGCCTATATAGACCTTATATTTTGTAGGGCTTGTATTCTTTTATGCTTGTATTCCGCTTTGCTTGTGTTCTATGTACTTGTATTTTGTAGAGCTTGTATTATCCGTATAGCTTGTGTTCTCTAGTGCTTACTTTTATAATGGCCTTGAAATAACAAAATTATCTTTAACACATTTTTGTGTTGTTTACAGTTAAATTACCACTTGCTGATTTGAAATTTCCGATATATCCATAAATAGAGATTTCATTTACCATTTTAAATTAATCAAATCGTTAAATTCAACATAATAATTACGATAAAGTTACACTGCCGACACCATACAATACCGGATTTTCAGGTCACATTACGCTGACTATTTAAAGTTTTACTTTTTACTAAGGTCATGTGACTCATGTTTTGGAAACATGGCGGCGATGTATACAGTTACCAATCAATGTATGTAGATTTGTTCAGCAAAACCACTTTTGCAATGGGTAATATTCAGACAATGAACTGTTAATACTAAAATGGAATATGTAAAGCTCTTTTTCATCAATGAAAATTATATGTTGAACAAATCTGATGTAAAATGATAACCGAAACATCAACAGTTTTCCAGTTCTCGCACTTCAGCTGTAAGCACAGGGGCTTGTATTTATTGATAATTCCCTTTTTCTGACAAATACCCTCTTGCTGGCTAAAACCCTGGAAGAAATAACAAAAGGGAAGAAACGAAGTTCACACCAACATTTTTTTCAAACCTTTGTTTTCCCTCATAAATTACGTTCCACTGGCGAAAATTCGTTATCGGTTGATCGTAGACACTTTATAATTATTTTCTGTAAATATTTACTCGACTCAACGATGCTCAAACCAGAACTAAGAAAGTTATTAATCCAAAGTCAAAAAACATCCTCAAACACGGCAATCCTGGCCGGAAGTAACCAGAAGGAACGATAGGCACCAGTTCCGAAGTGAATTTCAACTTCGTACTTCTTAGGAGTTTGCATTACTTCAATGTCAATTAGGCTAAATGTTGTTGTTTGTTCATATTAGAACAAAACAAGTTATACAAAAGATATATAGAAAATGAAATTTAGGAAAATTAACAGCTGGTTTATATATTTTGTGGATTTTTTCGGATTTCTTCTATTTGGAAATTCACCTCGGAACTGGTGCCTATCGATCCGGCATTACAAAATTTTTAATCAGATTTTGTCTTATTTTCCAATCGGCTTTTTTAAGTTTGAATCGGTTTTTTTTTTTGCTAAAAATCGGCATTTGTGAAGGCCTGATGATCATGTATAGAGTGCAGCTGACAATGTTTTTATCCTTATATTTCTTATGTATATAGACCCTTGTTGTAAGCAGTTCTGCTTCTGTGATGGTTCTTTTTATTTTTTCCTGGATGGTAATACTTTTGTGCATGGTCATATCCTATATAACAGCCAGGATTGAATTTGATTGGGTGTTTTGACCAGAATTTATTTAGATTCTAGTTGAAAGCATTGACAGAGGGGAATTTACAACATAGTTAGGTAGTGTGTACTCCGAAACAATTTAGTGATACATTTATCTTGTATTTAATTAAATGTACCTAACACACTTATAAAAGCTTCACTCTGTATCTCACCATGCCTGTAAATGTTAACTATGGTAGGTATGGTCATGCCACAGGGTAAAATGTTAAGTTTAAAAGCTTTAAAATTTATATAACATCAGTGAATGAAGACTTAAAGAGTTGAAGATGGTTGATATTGACCTTCATTCAGGATTATATAATTTTAAAACATGGGGGCAATTATTGTTGAAGTGTAAAATTCATATTACATTAGTGCATGAAGCACTACCAGATTTCTGAAAATGGTTGACCTTGACCTTCGCTCATGCGACCTCAAATGATACTGGTAAAACATTTGAACATTTACTTTTCATGTACTGAAAGGCAGAGAAGCTTAAATCTTCCATCTACAGCAATAGTGGCTAAAGACCTAACCAGTTTATGAAGATGGCTGACTTTGACCTTTCAAAATGACCTTATTTTATATAACCTTTATTCAAAGTCACTGTAGTAAAAAAGTAAAACCTTTAAATATCCCAGGTGACTGTTAACGCCCATATGCCTCTTGTTTGATATATAAAGCATATCTCATTCTCTCTCTTTACATTCATTTCAGTTGTTTCATAGAAGAAAAATTACCTGAGAAACTTACAGTAACATAATGGACTCTGGTGGTAGTCGTGTCCATGTACCGGGAATGGATTCTGGAGAAATGGAATCTAATTATTACGACAAACATTTCGGACGTAATCCTAATTATATTGACCAATTTGAAGGACTTTCCTCTGGTACTGAGACATCTTTTGAAGTTTCTGATGTTGAAGAGACTGTCAAACTTTTGAGAAAACCGTTTCAGATTTTAAATCCTGGAAATCATGTCAGTAAGAGAAAACCAGAGCATGGATCCATTAGTTTCATTCATTGTAGGCATGTTGTTGGGTTAGGAAAGCAATATGTAAAGCTAAGAAGTATCATGGAAGTGCGTGCCCGTTTAGAGTTTCTGCGAGACTGTCTTTTTCGTATCAGATCTGTGTCCAATTTTGTACAAGATTTGGAAAATCTTGTTCATACAGAGTACCAAACTTTGTATGGTATAACTCATAACTGTTTGAATGAACCACCTATGAGCAAACTGTTTTGTTTAAATGCACTTTGTGAGGATTTACGGATTCATGTTGGACACTGGAATAACATTAAACAGCGACTACATACAGATAAATGGCTACAACCTGTTATTGGAAAGCTCTTCATTGAAGCAGAACATGTGAAGAAAACATTAATCAAACTGTATAATGATGCTATATATTGGATGGAAAAACTTATCTTGATTGGTTTTAAGGTGTTTGCTCACAGTAACCTAGCAACACTGACACAGGAAGTGCTGTGGAGTATTGCTAGAGGATTGGAAGATTTCAATCATGTTCTTAATGCGCTGCCAAAAGTGAAACACAAATCTAGGTTATTTCTAGAAAATTTACAGTCAGAATGGAAAGCCCACTGCAGTAAATATAAAGCTTCTGTCACAAACTTTTCTGGCCATGCAGGGAATGCTGTTAGATCATTGCCCTTCTCAAAAATTTTAAACATCATTGCAACAGAAAGGTCGAAATATGCTGCTGTTCAGACTCACAGATTTTTTACTTCAAATCGTGATTTTATGAAAATTTTATGTTCTGGACGAATACCGCAATACATGTGGACAGATGAAGTGCACTCTCACAACAATGCCAGTGCACTGGACACATCAGATTATCATACTGCCACAGGTAGCTTGACCAGTATAAGTGCTGCAATACTGCGGGTAGGCCCAGTGCGAGCCCCTGATTTGTCAAACTTAGAATCTCCTTTAATCGAGTTTGCCAGACAGGAAGAGGAATTTGCTGAACAATTTCTCCTTATTGTGTGCAATTCTACTAATATCCTTAGGAAAAATGACGGACATTCTTCTAAAGGAAAACATAAAGCCGTTCGATTACCAAAGAGTCCATCTTCATCCAAACCACCGAAAGCATCATCCTTCCATGACACTCCAGTTTTATCAAGATCTGACTCAAAGAAAAAATCTGTATCTTGGGGTGACAGTGCAGACAGTTCTATCAGAAGCACCCTGGTGACCAGATATCTAGATTTGTTGTGGAAACAGTTCAGTAGTGCTTTATCATTATGTTTTTATGAACCTGTTTGGGGAATGTTTCAGGAGTTTGACGACACCTACCTAGGCAGTGTTCTCTTTTGTAGTGCTACAGTTGTTGCCATGCTCAGACACATGATGGAACATGTTTGTTTAAAAGGTAAATATTGCTCTATTGTAATGGGTTTTGTGAATTACTTTTTTAGAATTAATTAACTATTTTATTTGCTTTTTTCTAGTACATTGTATATATGAGAAAAAATAAATTATATGAAGAAGGGAAGGGGGGGGGGAAGGCATGCATTTAGGAAATATTAAATCAACAAAAAAGCAAAGAAAGCTTTGAAGTCTGTAGGTAATATTTGGAATTTTCCACTGGAAGTATCTCTTTTAATTGAAATGAAAATACTTGGTACATCTCTTTAAAACATGGAATATCTCTATTATGGTAGGCATGGAATGACATTAAAATATGAAATGCCATTGTCTTGATTGGTAGGTATGACAAGTCTTTAAAGCATCAGATGTCCCTTCTCATGGTGCCCTTGATAAGAGGTCTTTGAAGCATGAGATGACAAGGTAATGTAGGACCTGAGATGTTCCTATTTTTAAGACCTGGAAAAATGAGATGTCCCCTCTCATGGTGTCCTTGAAGCATGAGATGACGAGATAATGAAGGACCTGAGGTGTTCCTATTTTATAAGACCTGGAAACATGAGATGTCCACTCTCATGGTGTATTTGAAGCATGAGATGACGAGATAATGAAGGACCTGAGGTGTTCCTATTTTATAAGACCTGGAAACATGAGATGTCCCTTGCCATGGTGTATATGCATGGCAGATCTTTGAGAAAAAAATGATATAACCCCTGTCTTGGTAGGCATTATAAATCAAAAAGCACAAAATGCTTTATCAAAGTAGAAATGACAAAAAATTTAACAATGAAATAGTCATTGTCATGGCTGCTGGTATGACATGTATTAAAAACACAGCTTAACAAGAGGTCTAGGTAAGGGTGATTTAAAGACTGATAATCGTAATGCCTATCACTGCTTAGGTATGATTCTCACTGGGGCAGGTCCTGTTTTGAGAAAAAGTTTGTAAGTTTATCTGCCAGAGGTTGGTGGGGTTTTTTGGGGGGTACACTGGTTTTCTCTGACATCACAAAATTGACCACCTCTATCTAAGTGAAAAAATCTTGACAAGGGCAATATATGCCATTACTTCACTCTGTTTTACATTGTAATTAAATTGTACTGAAATTATAAATTTGTGCAATTCGAGTGTTAACTAATTTTGATATTATTTGTTGTTTAAATATCTTGTTAAATTTAGGTGTTATTTTGTGTGTGTGTGTGTGTATTTGTGTGTGTGTGTGTGTGTGTATGTGTGTGTGTGCATGCATGTTTGCTTGCTTGTGTGCACATATGTATATGTATGTGTTTTTCATTTTATTTGTTTATTTGTAGATATGTTTCCACAGCCATCAGTTAGTTCTGTCCTGTGTGTTGCTCGGAAACTCCATACCACGTCGGCCTTGACATCTTGGGATACAAGTATGTTTAGCATAAGATTTAGGAGTTATGTTTTTTTTTACAACTAAAGGGAGATAAATCAGACACCAATTTCTTGAATACACTGTATTAACACAGTACAAAACCACCTTATAAAATAAATCTATTGGTTAACTTGGTAGAAAAGGTGGTTGTTTAAGCTTTTTTATATCTCAAACAGAAAAACTTACACACAGTTAAGACCATGTTCAGATCATACACATGACAAGTGACTTTGTTGCAAATAGCTGAACAATTGCTGATGTGATGTTAAACATTATTACAGCCAGAAAATTTACAATTAAATACTAGTCATAAACTAAGAAAATCTTTCCAGCATCCTGATATCCATTTGCACTTCAATTATCATCTGAAAAGAATTTTCCAGAAATTAGGCTAGAATTTTTTTTTTTTTTTTTTGACTGACAGGAGTGTCAGACAAGAGTTAGTGCCCTTTCTTTAGTTGTAATGAAATTTATGTTATTCAGTTGGCACAGAGGTTTGCTTTTTTGTCTCTTGCCAGTATTCTGGTAAAAATCAAATTTATATTAACAGATGGTGTTGCTTTGCCATTTGACAGTTTACCCAATCACTAATTTTCATAATTTTTGGCTCTTAAAAATAGACTTTGACTAATTTTGCCATTCTTATTATTAGGCAGACAAAAAATATTGATTTTTGTTTACTCATTTTCATTACAAACGGTGAACAATATACAATTATATTTTGGACCAACATTGTTTCTTGGGCTTACAGGTACTATTTGTTATCAATTAGCTAACATTTTAAGTTTGTTAATTAATTAGATTCTAAAATTCAAGAGCCATTGCTAAACCTGTGAATACAAGTTGAGAATTGTTGTTTATTTTTAATTTTTACTGTTTTAGATTTATGTGATGCCCTGGGTTCAGGGTCTACAGATAAGTGCTATCCATGTCCTCTAGCTAACGGAGATTATAGTACAAAAACGGGGATGTTACTTAGAGATGCATTTCAGCCATTATTTAGTATTTTACAAGAAGACTTAAAAGACTTGTCCGAGGCTGGTAAAGGTATGGTTTGTTTGTTTGTTAGTTTTTATTTTATTTTATTGTATTTTAATTTTTTTTTGTTCAAACAATAGATAGTTTTTATCACAGTTCTCATATAGAAAAAGGAGGTCTTGATGACCACATAGATTTACGGTAATTACAGTTCTTGTACAGAAAAAGGAGGTCTTGATGACCACATAGATTTACGGTAATTACAGTTCTTGTACAGAAAAAGGAGGTCTTGATGACCACATGGATTTACGGTAATTACAGTTCTTGTACAGAAAAAGGAGGTCTTGATGACCACATGGATTTACGGTAATTACAGTTCTTGTACAGAAAAAGGAGGTCTTGATGACCACATGGATTTACGGTAATTACAGTTCTTGTACAGAAAAAGGAGGTCTTGTTAACCACATTGGATTAAATTACAGTTCTCATATAGAAAATGAGGTCTTGTTGACCACATGGATTTAATTACAGTTCTCATATAGAAAAAGGAGGTCTTGTTGACCAAATTGGATTAATGTGCTGACTTGATAATAACTGCCTTTTGCTGCCTAACAGTAATATAATTTGTGACAGGTTATATTTAACAGTTGTTTAATTATATTTATAAGTAGAGTGTACCGCTTTCCGCTATTTGTTTGATTAATCAGCTCTTTAGAAGATCCCAAAATTATTTTATTATTTAGTTTAGATTTCTAGTATGTACCAGTATGTACTGTTAAATTTCAACCAAAGTTGCATTAAACAACCCTTATTTTTCCCATGATTTAGCTTTTGATGTGTCAATTTAAATGAAAAATATATAGTTAAATTTTACTTTTGAATTTATCTCAGTGTTATTTCTTTATTTATCATTTTAGATTCAAGCATTTTGGTTCCAAAACAGGATTTAGACCTGTGTCATGCCACAAGTCTTGTTTGTCGTTTGCTGATCAACTGTCAGATCGCTCATAGTTGGTGCATTCACAAATCACAGAACTTCCTGGCTGCTTGGTCTGTTGGTAACTTCCTCCTAATTACACAGACAGATCTTAAGGTAATATATACACAGATAGAATGATGTAGGATTTGTAAAGGTTTTGGAAAAATGTTTAATAACTTGAACCGGTATTATGTTAAGCAGTTTAACAGATTTTAAACACTTTCATAGGTTCAAAGGTTAAATATGCTTGGTTCATTTCTCTATGACTCAATCGCTAATAAGCCAAGAGGTATGACTTGCAATATTGTTTTTGACATACATTTGTACTGCCAGTAATGGGTTACAATGCAAACTAATGTGCAACATTTAACTTTTTTTTTTAGTACACATAAGTGTGTAACAAAACAATGATTCATCGCCAACATTGTTTTCAGTGAGGTTTAGGCATTATAAAATGATTGGATTGGATAAACAGTGTTTTTACACCCAAGTCAATAATGTTAGATTTATATCAAGGCAGTCAGTTCAATAATGGTGGAGAAAACTGGAGTGCCAGGAAAAAACCACCAACCATCAGAAAGCACTGACAAACATTCTCACAAATGTTACAATAAATCAAGATTCTAATGAAAATTTTAAAAAAATTAATTAGATTAATTATGAACTTATCCTTCTAGTTGTTGACCGAGGAGACTAAGAGAGCAGTAAGTCAGTCTCAAATGTTTAGTGGAAAGTCGGTCAGCAGGCTGAGTCAGAGTGACCAACAGATGATTGCCTACCTGAAGGATATTACTCAACAGATGAGCAACATCGACACCAAGCTTCAAGTAAGTGTCAAACCAGATGACATTTTTATTAATTTTGTCTGTGAACAATTCAGAAGTGCTTATACTGTAATTTATATTGTCATCTATAAATATTGTTTAAAACTACTCATGCCAATACAGACTGAAAAACTGCACAAAATGAAGTTGTTAAAATCATTTATTCTGCCAAAGCTGAGTGATATTTTATATTGAGGTGGTTTGTACAGCAAGTTTACAATAATTGAGATATATCAGTGTTCACAATTGCACCTGGTATTTGTAGTCTTTTTAGCTGATGTGGTTTTAAACAATAAATCACGCACACTTTCCCTGACTCACTGACTCACTAGCTCGTTTGCTCACTGATTTACTCAGTCACTCACTTACTTGTTCACTTGCTTGTTTTCTCATTCATTCATTCACTCACCCACTCACTTGCTCACTCACTCACTCTGTTTCTTTTTGATGCAGTGTTCTTTGTATTTTATATTCATTTGTTTTTTTTTTCTTTGTTTCATTATAGGGGCTTTCTGGGGCAGTGATGAAGGTATTCTCAGATAATTGTGGAAAAATGGCTAGGGAATATTTTCAAAAAACGATGCCTGTAGGAAAAATTTGGAAGAAAAAATATGCACAAGGTAGGTAATCAAATGGAATTCCATTTCTTTGCAGGGGCTTAATGGTCAAATAGTCTAAAGCATGCATTTATATATCACAGTGCATCTAACTGGGTATGTTTAAATCCTGCTATTGCAGATTCTAATGAGACAAAATTTGTCAGTTTCCTTGCTGAATGCTTGTGGTTAGCTTAGGTAATTCTCATTTCCTCCACCATTCTAGAACTGACTGCCTCAGTTTAATTTAAAAAAAATCTTGACTGGATCTTAAAACACAATTACTTGAATCCAGTCTTCTATGCATAATGATCATTGAGATGTTTGATGCTCTTTCATCCTTCTTCATCTTAACATTGCTGAATGCTTGTGGTTAGCTTAGGTTACTCTCATTTCCTCCACCATTCTAGAACTGACTGCCTGAGTTTAATTGAAAAAAATCTTGAGTGGGTCTTAAAACACAATTACTTGAATCCAGTTTTCTATGCATCATGATCATTGAAATGTTTGATGCACTTTCATCCTTCTTCATCTCAACCTTGCTGAATGCTTGTGGTTAGCTTAGGTTACTCTCATTTCCTCCACCATTCTAGAACTGACTGCCTGAGTTTAATTGAAAAAAAATCTTGAGTGGGTCTTAAAACACAATTACTTGAATCCAGTCTTCTATGCATCATGATCATTGAAATGTTTGATGCACTTTCATCCTTCTTCATCTTAACATTGCTGAATGCTTGTGGTTAGCTTAGGTTACTCTCATTTCCTCCACCATTCTAGAACTGACTGCCTGAGTTTAATTGAAAAAAAATCTTGACTGGGTCTTAAAACACAATTACTTGAATCCAGTCTTCTATGCATCATGATCATTGAAATGTTTTATGCACTTTCATCCTTTTTCATCTTAACCTTGCTGAATGCTTGTGGTTAGCTTAGGTTACTCTCATTTCCTCCACCATTCTAGAACTGACTGCCTGAGTTTAATTGAAAAAAAATCTTGACTGGGTCCTAAAACACAATTACTTGAATCCAGTCTTCTATGCATCATGATCATTGAGATGTTTGATGCTCTTCCATCTTTCTTCATCTTAACCTTGCTGAATGCTTGTGGTTAGCTTAGGTTATTCTCATTTCCATCACCATTCTAGAACCGACTGCCTGAGTTTAATTGAAAAAAAAAAATCTTGACTGGGTCTTAAAACACAATTACTTGAATCCAGTCTTCTATGCATCATGATCATTGAGATGTTTGATGCTCTTCCATCTTTCTTCATCTTAACCTTGCTGAATGATTGTTGTTAGCTTAGGTTACTCTCATTTCCTCCACCATTCTAGAACTGACTGCCTGAGTTTAATTGAAAAAAAATCTTGACTGGGTCTTTAAACACAATTACTTGAATCCAGTCTTCTATGCATCATGATCATTGAAATGTTTGATGCACTTTCATCCTTTTTCATCTTAACCTTGCTGAATGCTTGTGGTTAGCTTAGGTTACTCTCATTTCCTCCACCATTCTAGAACTGGCTGCTTCAGTTTAATTGAAAAAAAATCTTGACTGGGTCTTAAAACACAATAACTTGAATCCAGTCTTCTATGCATCATGATCATTGAGATGTTTGATGCTCTTCCATCTTTCTTCATCTTAACCTTGCTGAATGCTTGTGGTTAGCTTAGGTTATTCTCATTGCCTCCACCATTCTAGAACTGCCTGCCTGAGTTTAATTGAAAAAAAATCTTGACTGGGTCCTAAAACACAATTACTTGAATCCAGTCTTCTATGCATCATGATCATTGAAATGTTTGATGCTCTTCCATCTTTCTTAATCTTAACCTTGCTGAATGCTTGTGGTTAGCTTAGGTTATTCTCATTTCCTCCACCATTCTAGAACTGCCTGCCTGAGTTTAATTGAAAAAAAATCTTGACTGGGTCTTAAAACACAATTACTTGAATCCAGTCTTCTATGCATCATGATCATTGAAATGTTTGATGCACTTTCATCCTTCTTCATCTTAACCTTGCTGAATGCTTGTGGTTAGCTTAGGGTTACTCTCATTTCCTCCACCATTCTAGAACTGACTGCCTCAGTTTAATTTAAAAAAAATTTGACTGGGTCTTAAAACACAATTACTTGAATCCAGTCTTCTATGCATCATGATCATTGAAATGTTGGATGCTCTTCCATCTTTCTTCATCTTAACCTTGCTGAATGATTGTTGTTAGCTTAGGATACACTCATTTCCTCCACCATTCTAGAACTGACTGCCTCAGTTTAATTGAAAAAATCTTGACTGGGTCTTAAAACACTGTACTCGAATCAGGTCTTAAAACACAATTACTTGAATCCAGTCTTCTATGCATCATGATCATTGAGATGTTTGATGCTCTTTCATCCTTCTTCATCTTAACCTTGCTGAATGCTTGTGGTTAGCTTAGGTTACTCTCATTTCCTCCACCATTCTAGAACTGACTGCCTGGGTTTAATTGAAAAAAGTCTTGAGTGGGTCTTAAAACACAATAACTTGAATCCAGTCTTCTATGCATCATGATCATTGAGATGTTTGATGCTCTTCCATCTTTCTTCATCTTAACCTTGCTGAATGCTTGTGGTTAGCTTAGGGTTACTCTCATTTCCTCCACCATTCTAGAACTGACTGCCTCAGTTTAATTGAAAAAAAATCTTGACTGGGTCTTAAAACACAATTACTTGAATCCAGTCTTCTATGCATCATGATCATTGAGATGTTTGATGCTCTTCTATCTTTCTTCATCTTAACCTTGCTGAATGCTTGTAGTAAGCTTAGGTTACTCTCATTTCCTCCACCATTCTAAAACTGCCTGCCTGAGTTTAATTGAAAAAAAATCTTGACTGGGTCTTAAAACACAATTACTTGAATCCAGTCTTCTATGCATCATGATCATTGAAATGTTTGATGCACTTTCATCCTTCTTCATCTTAACCTTGCTGAATGCTTGTGGTTAGCTTAGGGTTACTCTCATTTCCTCCACCATTCTAGAACTGACTGCCTCAGTTTAATTTAAAAAAAAAAAAAATTTGACTGGGTCTTAAAACACAATTACTTGAATCCAGTCTTCTATGCATCATGATCATTGAAATGTTGGATGCTCTTCCATCTTTCTTCATCTTAACCTTGCTGAATGATTGTTGTTAGCTTAGGATACACTCATTTCCTCCACCATTCTAGAACTGACTGCCTCAGTTTAATTGAAAAAATCTTGACTGGGTCTTAAAACACTGTACTCGAATCAGGTC
Source organism: Tegillarca granosa (assembly GCA_029721355.1). Lineage (NCBI taxonomy): Eukaryota > Metazoa > Mollusca > Bivalvia > Arcoida > Arcidae > Tegillarca > Tegillarca granosa. The sequence continues at coordinate 28,219,402 of CM056605.1, forward strand.
TTCTATGCATCATGATCATTGAGATGTTTGATGCTCTTCCATTTTTCTTCATCCTAACCTTAAGCTGCTTGTACCTGAATATAAGGAAAATAATATTAACTTCAGGCGGCAAATCCATGAATTACTTTTTTATCTTTATTCATTTATAATAAGATTTCTTATTTCTTACTGAATCAGATATTAAGAGCTGTGTTGTTCCACATGCGATATTATTAAATGCAGACCATAAGACAGTCGCTAAGTAAAGTAAAAATAGATGACCTTTACAGGTCATGTGATCATAACCATGCAAAAGGTCAACTAAAGAAAATAAATATAAGTTATGAGCAGGTGACCTCTGGATTGTATCCAAATCCAAATGCAAATGTTAATTTTTCCCGCAATATGACATCAGGTAAAGAACCTTGCCATCAGTTACTTGAAACAATCAGTTGTACAGCAGACGTCATAATTTTTTTAATCTATCTGATTGTTCTTGTTAGTCTCTTGAATTTGTTAAATTTTACAATTTTGCAAACACATAATTTTCTGGTTCCAGTTTCTCAATTACAGTGAAACTTCCGTAAACCGACACTCCACGTGACCGGTCATTTTGGTCGGTTTACAGAGGGGTGGGTTTTCAGAAGTTTGAAAAAACGGATTCGAATCCGGTTCGTTCCAGTCCGTTACCAGGTCAGAATTTAGTCAGTTACCGGATATGGCTATTATAATGTATTCATGTGTGTGCATTCGATCGTGTTTGTTAACACTTACATCGTGTAAAGTGATATTTTAAATGTTATTTATATTTTATTTTTATCTTAAACAAATTGAACAATAAAACAATGTGCATACATTGTCATCGTAGTTGTAATACGTAGTTCTTATCGTCTACCAAGATCGGATCCTGCTAACAGTATTCAAGTTTGTGTTATTTTATTTTATTTTCCTTGCCCGAGAAGAAGAGGTCGTATCGATCATTCAGATTTAAAAAAAAAAACGAGGAAAAGAAAAAAAAAAAGAAAATAGAACGTGATTTATTTAAGTTCAAAGCTGTATTGCGCAGCTTTTCGGCATCCGACTTCTGTTTTTTTAAATATAAACAACGCACATTTTAATAAAACGTTTTAAACACGTTTGTTTATTTTAAAATTACATACGATACAGATACATAATAATAATAATTATAATTGATAAGTTAATGAATTTAGTAAACATCGACCGTAGGTAAACAGGTGTTATACATAGCCCGCAGTAATATGAGTTCTCATCACGTGCAGTCATTCGTGACCATTCAAACATTATTTGTTCCACAGGTAATGTCGGTATTCGGAAGTTTATTTACTGTTAAAGAAGCCGATTTGGGCTGACAAATTATGTCGGTGTTCGGAATACGGAGGTGTCGGTTTTCGAAAGTTTTTATTACATGATTTATATAAGAATAAATCCGTCCCGGGTAGACAATGTCGGTTTATGGAGGTTGTCGGTATTTAGAAGTGTCGGTTTTGGGAAGTTACACTGTATTACGTAACAAAGATTTTCTTGAACTTAAATCTGAAAATTTTCAACCTTACTAATTTAAAAAATTGTTAAGATATTCAGTATTTTAAGATATCATTTTGAAGATCATATCAAGCTCATGACATCTGCATTAAGTTGTGACAAAAACGATGATGCTAAAGTTTCAAAATGGGATTGCCAAACTTTGCTAAATTTAAGTTAAGGAAAATCTTAGTTAAGGGATGATTGTGAAACCAGGATCTTTTACTTTAAATATCTGCTTTATGATTCTAAATGCACTATTGAACATTGTATTAAAACCAATGAGCTTATAAGAGTAATTTAACAGGTTAATTTGGCAGATTTTTTTAAATTCTTGGACTGTATTTTATATATTGTAACTTCACATTTTGATTTTTTTTTTCAGAGCTTCCTGTAGATCATAGCATGTATATTGAACATGTGTTAGAAACAGTCCTGGAACCAGTTATAGAAGGTGTTAGTAAGTTGAAGATAACCGCCCAGATTGGAGTCATCTCCATGGCAACCAAGGCATTTTGTGAAGCATGGTCAAGTTTTATATTGAAAGAGAAAATAAAATTCAGGTAATTATAAGGCAAGATAAATTACAATCTAACTTGTGTTAGCAGTCATTTGTATAAAGCAGCCACTTTTCTATAAAGACCACCTGTCTATAAAGACCACTTGTCTATAAAGACCATTTTGGCTACATCCCTTGAGTGGCGTTTATAGACAAGTTTTACTGTATTGGTGGAGTATTTCCACTCCAAAAAAAAAAAGATACTGTAGATTCATTGATTTCATAATTTTTTTTTATTAAAAAAATAACAAGGGGAAAAAGTATTATTGAGGGATTGTGTTCTATCAAAAAAAATTGGGGTCCTTGGAAAGTAAAACATTTTGATGCAGTTGTAAAACTTGAAATTCACTCCCTCAAAAACATTTGCAATTTTTCAGTATTTGTAATCAAGTCTTGACATCTCAGTCAAAAGTTGTCATGAGCGAACCAATATATCAGTCCAGTTTTGATATACCAGTAATCCAGTTAACTTACAATATCATGGCATATTTGATATGAGCCACACAGTGTAGTTGTCAAGATCTTATATAAACCATTCATTGAATCAATCCAGATTTTATACAAGCCAGTCTTGATTTCAGTCAATATTTGACATAAGCCATTCTTGATTCTATCCAGATTTGATAAATTCCACTCTTAAGGTCAGTCCAGATTTTATACTAGCTAGTCTTGATGTCAGTCAATATTTGACATGAGCCATTCTTGATTCTATCCAGATTTGATAAATTCAACTCTTAAGGTCAGTCCAGATTTTATACTAGCCAGTCTTGATATCAGTCAATATTTGACATAAGCCATTCTTGATTTTATCCAGATTTGATAAATTCCACTCTTAAGGTCAGTCAAGATTTTATACTAGCCAGTCTTGATATCAGTCAATATTTGACATGAGCCATTCTTGATTCTATCCAGATTTGATAAATTCCACTCTTAAGGTCAGTCCAGATTTTATACTAGCCAGTCTTGATATCAGTCAATATTTGACATAAGCCATTCTTGATTCTATCCAGATGTAAAAAAGTCCACTCTTAAGATCAGTCCAGATTTTATACTAGCTAGTCTTGATATTGGTCAATATTTGACATAAGCCATTCTTGATTCTATCCAGATTTAAAATAGTCCACTCTTAAGATCAGTCCAGATTTTATACTAGCTAGTCTTTATATTGGTCAATATTTGACATGAGCCATTCTTGATCCTATACAGATTTGATATAGTTCACTCTTAAGATCAGTCCAGATTTTATACTATCAGTCAATATTTTATATGAGCCATTCTTGATTCTATCTAGATTTGATATAGTCTACTCTTTAGATCAGTCCAGATTTGTAAGCCTGTCATGGTTTATCTACAATTTAGATAATCCTTTTGTGATATTAGTGCATTTTTTATATAATCCAGTTGTGGTATTAGTCTAGATATAATATAATCCAGTTGTATTATCAATGTGTATTTGAAATAAGCTAGATATGATCCAGATTTCATAAACTGTTTTTAACGTATTATTACATAAATAGTGCCCTTGGTTGAGGAAAATATGGAGGATTGTCTCCCAGAGGGAATATTATCTCTCGAGCAGATAGGCAAGGGAGATAAAGTTTCCAAGGGCAGACAATCCTCCATAGTTCCCTTAACCAACAATACTTATTAGTCCCCTACTGGCAAAAGCCGAAGGGGATTAAAGGTTTGCACTCTGTCTGTCTGTCCGTCCGTCCTTCCGTCTGTCACACCTCAGTTTTCCACACTTTTTTTCTACATGCTTTAAGATAATGAACTGATTTTTGGTATATGAGTCTACCATGATGAGTTACAGATCAAGTTAACGTTTCGTTTCCATCTGCTAATTTTTACCGGAGTTATGACCCTTTGAACTTTGAAAATTCACTGAAATTTTAGTTTTCCGCACTTTTTTTCTACACGCTTTTAGATACTGAACTGATTTTTGGTATATGAGTCTACCATGATGAGTTACAGATCAATTTCATGTCTCGTTTACATCTGCTAATTTTTACCGGAGTTATGGACCTTTGATCTTTGAAAATTCACAGAAATTTTAGTTTTCCGCATTTTTTTTCTACACGCTTGCAGAAATGGAACTAATGTTAAGTATGTGACTCTACCATGATGAGTTACAGATCAAGTTTATGTTTCCTTTCCATCTGCTAATTTTTACAGGAGTTATGGCCCTTTGAACTTTGAAAATTCACTGAAATTTCAGTTTTCAGCTCTTTTTTTCTAAATGCTTTTAGCTATTGATCTGATTTTGGTATATAAGTCTACCATGATGAGTTACAAATCAAGTTCACGTTTCGTTTCCTACTGCTAATTTTTACCGGAGTTATGGTCCTTTGATCTTTGAAAATTCATTGAAATTTTAGTTTTCTGCACTTTTTTTCTACACGCTTGCAGAAATGGAACTAATGTTTTGTATGTGACTCTACCATGATGAGTTACAGATCAAGTTTATGTTTCGTTTCCATCTGCCATCTTGAACAACATGTATAATTTATAACTATAAATCTTTGTACCATATAATAAGGTACATTTTACCTAAAACTTTGGGATTAGTGAAATATGCGACCGGTAGGGGACTATGTATTGTTTTGCAATACTCTCAGAATGCTTGTTTTTTTATTATTCTGAACAAAAAGCGATTTCTTTTACCTTTTATTCCAACAAAGCCTGTTTAAAATGCATAAAATTGCATCTGATAAAGAACTGTAGAAGTTACTGATCTATAGTTTATGTAATTTTCTGTAGGATCACTTAGTAGTTTCTGTGATAGACAGTCCTAAGTTTCAAGTCTAGCGGTGAACATTGCAGTATCCCATGGCAATGTTGACCGCTGTTTCAAACATTGTGAATTTTTCATATCACATGATTAGAAATTGACCAATAATAGTTTAAAAAATTTCTGTGAGGTATAATAATAATTTTTTCGATAGTTTGGGAAACTTGCCTGTGGAAAGTACAGGAAAATTTGGGTTTAATGGATTAATGTAGCCCCTTGTAAAAATTATCTCAGATAGATTGAGGCAGTCAATATTTTAATGGAGAGAAAACATTATGCAAGCAAAAAATAATTTTTTGTGCTCAGGATATATGGAAGTGTGATTCAAGTTTAGATGATGAGAATTGCTGTGATCCTTAAGACCATGCTTTGGACTACTGAGTCCTTAATCTTAGATGGGCATGGGGATCCAGTATCCAAGGTTTTTTGATAGACCATATTTGGTATTTTGCTGGACTATATATTTGCAGAAGAGTATGTTATAATTCTTCTTGTTTTCATATTGTAGCTATATTGGTGCATATCAACTTGGAATAGATTTTGCCTTCATGAAGTCCTGGTTGACAGATTATATATCTGACGAAGCCGTCAGAAGCAGTATCTTGGACTTACCAACATTTAGGTATTTTAGTGGTGTTATTTTACTTCTAAAGAAACAGCCGTACCACAGACGTGGATCCGGAAGATTTAGAGAACCCTGTTCCTCTGAAGACTTGAGTAAGTATTCAAATGTTTGTACTTTCCCCTGGCATGATAGAGAACCCATTGTGCTCATTGACTTTTTACAGTTTAATTGATGATGTCTCGTTGTAAGAAGAAAAAAACTTTTGACATAAATATCACATATTACACTCTCAATTCAACATTTTTATTTCACAACAATTTGGATAATTATATTTCAGACTTTGAAATACTATTGTAAGTTTAATGTATGTCAAGTAAGTTTTAACACCTGAGTTCATATACTGCTTGGACAGATCTTAGTCTGAGAAAGTTAGTCTGTTTGCTTGCTGAAGGTCAGTGTCTTTTTCTGGTCACTCCAGTTGGCTAGAACTGACCATCTCTATATACATGTATAAGTGAAATAGTCTTGACCATTGTATAATACAGAATTAATCCTCAACATTTCATTCCCTTCTATCCTTCCAGCATACAAGAACATTTCGATTAAATGACTAACATCAACTCTCACCATTTATTCCTTTACTAACACCGCATTTTGTTTCCTCGTTATTTTACTAAGGCTGTGCTAGTAGCTCTGATGTTGATTCTCCAGGCTCGTCAAATGACATGTCACCTGACAAAGATAACCAATCAGATGGAACTGGCTATGAAGATGACATACGATATGTTAGTAACATGGACGATTGGTTGAATCTACGTGTACAAGGGGGAAGTAAGTCATGGCGTCTTCCATCATGCCTAAATTCACCGGGATCCACAGATTGAAGAAAAGGTAGAAAATAGAATAACAGACTGAATAAAAGGGAGAAAGAAAGAATAACAGATGCAAGAAAAGTGAAAAAGATGGAATAACAGACAGAACAGAAAAAAGGAAGAAAGATAGAATGAGAAGAAAGATTTATTTTGAACACAATACAAAATACTCATTTTTTACGTGTTAGAACAAGGGCATTTATTTAAAAAAAAAATTGAAATGCATTTGCTTGAAAGAGCTGCTTGAAGAAGTAGAAAAATGTCCATTTAAGAAAATAAAATTATCGTATCATTTCAGGTTTTTGGCAAAATTTTTTATGAACACATTGCCTTTAAATTTTTTCAGCATGTGGTACATGTATATATGTTCTTTCATCCATTTTTTGAAAATATAAATTTATAGGCTCAAATGTTTGGAACAGAATATAATTTATGAATTAAATTTATAATTTTTTATTCCCATAACATTTTACAAATGGAATGTTTTTAAATTATGATATTACCATCATGAACTAATTTTTCAAACATGCTTTTTTATTGGAAAGTTTGAATTTGTAAAATATTACTTACTAAAAATAAACATGTATATATGTTAAATTTTTTTTTTTTTTTTTTTTTTTGAAATGGTCTGTTTTTAAATTTCTTAAAAATAACATGGGCCTATTATAACAGAAATCAAAATTTTGGCATTTATAACTAGAGTCAATCCTCACATCTATGTCTACCAGTATATTGTTATCAAGTCATTGTATTTAGTGTACATTTTTTTCCCAATACTCAATTTATAAGAGACATATGGTCTGCCATTTTCATGTGTAAAATAGTTTTAAACATACTGACAATGTATATTGTTCAATGTTAATACATTCATCGCTTGCAAGCTATTTTTATTTTAAAAAAAGATGTTTTTAACAAACCCATAAATATATATTTTCTTTAAAAACATCTTTTTAAACCCACAAAATATATTTTCTTAAAAAACATGTTTTACAAATCCCACAAAGTTTTTATTTTCTATATTTTCAAACATTTGTTAAAAAGATTGTTTTTACACAACAATGTTCTTTTGAAACATTTTTTACACACAAGACCATAGAATGAAATTTGTTTCACATGCAAACCCACAAAATATTTGTTCTTTTAAAAAACGTTTCTCCCAGAAACCCACAGCATTTTTATTTTTTTAGAACATGTTCCACAAAAAACCCACAAATTATTTATTCTTTTTACACACACACACACACACACACACACACACACACACACACTATTTATTCTTTTGAAACATGGTCCACACAAACAAAAATAATATTTATTATTTTAAAGCATGATTTACATACATACCCACAATAAATTTATATATATATATATTTAATAGTAAATGTGATATTGTTATTTAACCATGGTGCTACTCATTTAATCCTAAACTTTGTTGTAATTTACCTTGTGATTGACATTGTGGTTGTCAAGTTCAAGTTGTGAAAATAATTTGATTATATAGGGTTCACAGCTGTAACCATGGATACTGCAAACATTGTGGTTGTTAAGTACAAGTTTTGAAAATCATTTGACGTTATAGATTTCACTTTTGTAACCATGGATACTGCAAACATTGTGGTTGTTAAGTACAAGTTTTGTTACCATGGATACTGCAAATATCACACTCTACCATCCTGATAAATGATTTGACAGTGAAAACAGGATTAATTGTCACTTTTTATACTCAGGTGATAAAAAAATTGGAGAAATATTCTGGTAGAGAAAATTACATTTAGAAAACAAAATATAATTGCAATAATGTAAGTGGAAAAGTTGTAAAAGGGACATACAAACAAGACTAATATATATGTCACTTGATTTTTTTTAAAAAATTGTTTTGTTGTGCATTACAGGATACCAATTGGTTAAAATGTAAATTCTTTTAAGTACACATATACTGAAAAATCACAAATGTTTGTGGAAATCAGAATTTGTTTTATTTCTTGAATAAGTAAAAAAAAAACCACAAAATTGAAAAAGATGAAAATTTTTACTTACGACATCTAAAACACATTTAATAAAACTAAAAATAGAATTCCATAAAATTTTCTCAAAATGATGGAAATTTTTACATGGAAAATATCTGACAGCAAGTTTTCAGTAAATATAATACAACATTGGAGTAATGTTCTCAATTTTTTTTTTATACTTTAAAGCCGCCAAAAAATTTGTGTACGCTCACATTAAAGATTAATTTTTGTGTTGGTTTTTTTATTATAATTTTTTTTTTTTTTTTTTTTTTTTTTTCAATATCTGTCATTTAATTCATATTTAATGTGATGCAAATTTTGCAATCCCTTAAATTCACTAGATTGAATAGACATGAAAAAAGCCTTTTACGAATATTTTATTTGAATGTAATTCATATGTATTCGTAGTGGCAATGCTTAAGCAAAAGTATCCCAATATATTGAAATCATGATTCTCGCAAAAATAAATGAACACGAAAATATTATTTCTCTATTTACAGTATATTAAGTTACTAAGCAAAAAAACAGTCCTATTTTTATTTAAGCTAAGCCGAATAAGGTTCTTAATTAGCTAAAATCTTCTCTGTAAAATACAGTAAGTTTCTCTAATAAGTTTTGGTATTACTCTCAAATTTTAATACCACACTTTTTACATGATTTCATTAAAGCTGCAATAAGTTTTCCAAGGAAAAAATTAAAACAGTTCTGATCTAATTAATGATGTTCCTATTCAACAATGTTAGATTTGGTTCAACATTAAAAGCTTGAATAAATACAAAAACAACAATAAATTTCCCAGCGAGATATGTAGCATGTGGGATCTTATATTAGAATATGCTTATGTCATAAAAAAATGGGTCATTTCAACACAACTTACAAAACGGTGAAATATGATAAATTAAACATAGAACTTCATCTAATTTGTCATTTGTGCCTTAGTAAGGAAAACATAACACCATTGTGAATACATCTGCATATTCATGACAGAAAATTAATACATTTTTTGGGTTTCACTTTTGATTTATTTGAGTTTCTGTACATCCGTGGGCATGCTCCTGGCTCATAATTTAATCATCGGTAAACATTGACCAATCTGTTAGAGAATTCTGTTTATTTACAGCTAAAAGGAATGAAATTTTAGAAAATAAATCTGACGGATCGTGATTAGAAGTTATCTGTTTTTAAAAAAATATATTTTTAGAAAACCAAAAAAATTTCAAAAAATTGAAAAACTTAATGCAGCTTTAACCTGTATTGGTCATAATACAGTGTCTTTTTAATTTTTTTTTTTAAGATTTTTTGTCGGTGATATTAACTGTGTTTTCACCACAGAATATCTGAATAATCCTAATCCAAATTTTTCAAAATATTTTCAGAGACATTTTTATGATGGATTACAAGGATTATTTTTATATTTCTTACTACAACTTTGATATATACATTGTTTTTCCGTCCATTTTTATTTATTTATTTTATTTTTTTTTTATCTTTAGCGGGAGATACAGTAAAACAGAAGAAATTTATCTTTAAAGATTTTGTAGGAAATAGTTTGAAACCAAATTGATTTTGTATATGTATATCATATTTCAAGTTTTTTTTTAAAAGTTCACAATGTGTAAAAATTTAAGATATTTTAAAAGGACGCTTGTCTCAGACAATCAATCTCATCTCAATACTGGTACATGTAAATGCTGATAATTTGTTTTTGTTAACCATGTTTACTGTTGGAGTCACTGGGTTTGTGAAGATAAATAATGTCATTTATAGAAAATCAAATAAACATGAATTAAAATCAGTATTTTTCCCATACTTGAGTCTACTCATAATAGAAAATTGAAACATACATCTTCATTTACCATAGAATATTTCTGCACAAAGTTGTTGGTTTGTTGAAAAACAAGATAAATGATAGAATTTTTTGCACATATGATGAAATGCATCACCAAGAACGTCACTTTTGGTGTAAATGTCACCATTTTCAATATGTAAAACCCCTTAGCAGCAACAATTTTCTTTCTACAGACTGAGATATTTTACAGTAATTGTATTTGGGCAAAGCTATTTACAGTTACAACTAGACTCAAGTAAGTTAAAAATACCAAACTTAATTCCAGTTAAATTATTTTTTTTAAATGAAAGTTGTGCATAATTCACTCTCCCAAACACAGTAACTATAACAGTTGATAAAGTACATATATCAAAAAACTGTGCCTAATTAGTGTTTGCTGAATTGTTTCTAACATCCTTTCAATGACATATCAAATATTGATGGCATCGCAAAAATAATGGGTGTAATATTTTTCTTTTTTGCTAATTATTTTGAAGTTTTTAAAAGCGAAAAATGCAGAGTTATATTCTTATTTGATTGAGATGTCTATAAACATTGACTCTGGTTTTAGTTGGGACGTTAGGAAAAAAAACTTGGACTACATGTATGCTTATTACACAAAGTGCACAGGGTCTGTTTGGATTATTTCTCTATCACCAGAACGACAATAAGATTTAGTGCTTAAATATTCCAATTAATTAACAGGTTGCCATCCATTTGACCCTTATTTTCTCACTAGAGTTATTACCCTTTGATATTCTTGTAGTTGAACACCTGATATTTACAGGTAAACATATTTAGTGGTAGAAAAACAATGATCAAAAATGGTCGACTGAAAAATTAATCATTCTAGGTAGAATTTTATTACAAATTTAAATTGAAGGCTATCTGGTCTATCAATAAAAACATGTATTTTATTTGTCATCCGAATTTGTATATTGTCATTATTTATTTAAAAACCACTACCTCTTGTATCACTGTAAAATCACAAATGTTTGTGGGATATTAAATTTTGCTATTTTTATTGTGTAGATAAATGTCACAGAAATTAATGTTAAAGAAAGCTTTTACTTACCAAGAACCAAGTGGGATATATTTTCATGAACCACAATCCTACAACAATTTTTTTTTTTTCAGTCAGAATTTTTGTAAATAACAGAATCAAGAAATTTTTAATCCCACAAATATTAAGGATTCTACAGTATACTTAGTATTTACCATAATCAAAATATATAAATTAAGCTCCTAGTTTCAAATTTAGTTGTGGCCATACCTTCCATGTTTTGTGATATTCTTTGTATATTTTAGAATGCATGGTCTCATTTGTATATTTCAATGTTTTTCTGATATTGTTTTCATAATAATAATAATAATGATAATAATTTGTATTTATTTATAGGATTGTTAGGATGATTTAAATAATTAAAATATTTTAGAATTTAAAAAAAAAAAATTATTTTCAATTTTTTAATTTTTTTTTCTATTTAATTATTATTATTTTATTTTATTTTTATTTATTTTTTTTATTTATTATTTTTTTTTTTTTTTTGTTATTTTATTTTTGTTTGTTTGTTTGTTTTTTAAATAGCTTATTCTTGTTATCTTAAATTTTATAGTGAAATGAAAATGGTTGGACTCAGAAAAAAACAATTTTAAATGGCATTAAATTTTGGGGTGGGTGTAATTTCTACATTTAACTAAACTTTATTTAAATTAGAAGTCAAGTAACTAGTAGAATAGGACTTCTTGATAAACATTGGAAACAGAATGTGAAAGTGGTGTTTTACAACCCAATAACTTGTGCCAGACTTTTGAAAACAAACAAACAAAAAAAACAACTTCAAATTTACCTGAAAATTTTAAGGTATATTTGTATTTAAAATAACAAGATTCACCTGTAAATCGTTTTACCTCTTGAGGGCAATAATGATTTTTTTGATAATATATACTTTTTTTTTTTTTAGCTCACCTGAGCCAAAGGCTCAAGTGAGCTTTTCTGATCAAAATTTGTCTGTCGTCGTCGGCGTCGGCGTCGGCGTCGTCGTCGTCCTCGGCGTAAACTTTTACATTTTCAACTTCTTTTCTAAAACTATGAGGTAGATTTCAATGAAACTTGGTCAGATGCATATATGGGCCAGTGCAATTCAGATTTGTTCGTGACGTTGTCATGGCTCCCAAAACTAGGTCAAGGTGACCCATGGTTCCAAAAAACTTAAAAAATCTTCTTCTCCGAAAGCGATGATGGGAGAAAAAATCTGATGTGATATTTGGCTTCTCTAGGGTCTTAAGCTTATAAATTGTTCATTTCGTGAAATTTGGTAAAAAATTAGGTTACGCGTTTTTGTGTTTAATTTTGAAAATTTCGTAAAATGGCTTCAAATTATTATAACTTGACTATATGAATAGATATTGACATGGGGTTTTCAGTTTTGACTTTTTCTTGAAATATCCTTCAAAATGGGGTCAAGGTCAAAGTTCAAGGTCATGACCTAGTTTGTAATTTGTGCAGTTTTAGGCTTTTTTCTTCCAAATTATAAGAGATATATAATATTAAAACATTGTTAAAATGTTTAGCAGGACAAAATGTATAAAGGTACAAAGTTTCGTAACTGTATGATAATGCATGTAGGAGTTGTTGCCCCTGAAATGTTATTTTTTTGCTAAAAAAGACTAAAATTGTGCGTTAGCTTGAAAACTATAAACTTTTTGTATAGGCATGTATTATAGAATATTGTAGGTATTGACATGACGAACATTTTGATATATGGCTCAAGGTCATACATTCAAAGGTCAAGGTCATAGGTGCATAAAAAGACTGAAATTGTTAATTATCTTGGAAACTATTAACTTTTTGTATGGCATGTATATTAGATTATTGTAGGAATTGATATGGTGATCATTCTGATATAAGATTCAAGGTTTTACATTTGAATGTCAAGGTCATAGATGCATAAAAAGACCCAAATTGTTAATTATCTTGAAAACTATTAACTTTTTGCAAAGGTATATATACTAGAATTTTGTAGGTATTGATATGACAATCATTTTGATATGTGGCTCAAGGTCATACATTCAAAGGTCAAGGTCATAGGTGCATAAAAGACTGAATTGTTTATTATCTTGGAAACTATTAACTTTTTGTATGGCATGTATATTAGAATATTGTAGGAATTGATATGGTGATTATTCTGATATAAGATTCAAGGTCTTACGTTTAAAGGTCAAGGTCATAGATGCATAAAAAGACTCAAATTGTTAATTATCTTGAAAGCTATTAACTTTTTTGTAGGAATGTATATTAGAATATTTTATGTATTTTTGCAAATGATTTTGGATATATCCTCAGGTTGGCCATGTCCTCAGGTGAGCGTTAAGGCCCATGGGCCTCTTGTTTTTTTTTGTATTTCTTTTTTTTCAAATACAGTCAGAGTCTAACCTGCTCCTTAAATCTTAAAAACTATATAATGGATTGTTGGTTTAATTGATTTTTGATTTTTTGTTTGACTTATAGCCTGTTTCTTAAAAGTTGTTTTGCGCTAATTTAAATCTACATGAAATTAGTCGAATGTAAATTGCCCTAAAATACGTACAGGCTAATATTAGTATGTTAACAGTATTTGCAATTAAGAAATTAAATATATAAATAGTGGTCTCTGTTAAGTCTGGTGCTTGATCTTAGCTAAAGAAATATAATAACATCAGGTGTATGAAATAATGTTAAGCCCATTATTTCAGCAAATTTCAGATTTTATTTATATATATATATATATATATATATATATATATATCACAGTGCGGAAACGGTCATATTTGCCAGACATGTCCGACAAAAAAATATTTTGTCCGATGTGAAAAATCACTTGTCAGACATTTTTATTATAAAATAGAATTCAGTTAATCGGACATGTAAATAAATATGTTTGTCGGTCATTATATTACTCGAGTATTGTTTGCTATCACCTGTCAACTGTTTTTCAATAAATGCTACAGATCTAATAATTAGGCATTTGTTTATTTATCTGTTAGAATGCATGGTCTCATTCTGTTCCTTTTGTTTCATTGTCCGAATCATCATTACGTTTGTTATGAAGTTGTTTATTAAGTAATCACATTGCTTGACAGACGGAAGCCATAAACACCTGATAACAAGGGTTGATTCTTGAAGGTCATGGTCATCGGACTATATCTAAGAGGTTCCACGCGAAATGTTAAGTAAGACTTCAATGCGAATCATACATAATTAAAATAATTTTTAAAAGTCTAAATACAATCAGAGAGGTCTCGAAATGAGGTTCAGTAAAGTTCGTGTAACTTCGGGAAAACGAAAATGCACGATTGTCCATAAACAAAGATGGCCATCAAACCTTGTGTAATCAACGCTGACAGAACAAAATTAAAATTATGTGGACACATGAGCCTGACCACATGTACCTAAATAACCTTCACGTAGTTGTTAAACCCTTTTTAAAATTTATTTGATATTAAAAATTAAAACCGTTTTTAAATTCATTGTCAATTACAATTTTTTTTTGTTTTTTTTTTATTGCTTTTCACAGCATCAGTGGTACGGTTGCTTTTTAACCCAGCAAATATTAATGATTCTACAGTATATATATGTATGTCCTCCGAACTTGTGTTTTCATGACATTGAACTGATATTTTTAAAATGTATCCAATTAGAATGGTAAATTGAAGGCTTTTATCATAAGATGCAACTTGAATTTTAATAAGGCAGGTCTGACTGTTACATACATATCATACTAAAGCGGACTATAACTTAATGATAAATTTATTGTTTTAGTTAAGTTAAATTTTATAATGATTTTAAAACATTTTTATAGTAATATATTTATTAATTTTATTTTATTTGTTTATTTATTATGAGTAAGTCTATACAAATAAAGTGGCAGGATGATGTATGCTGACATCACAACATGGTGCTGTGGGAATGATGTATGCTGACATCACAACATGGTGCTGTGGGAATGATGTATGCTGACATCACAACATGGTGCTGTGGGAATGATGTATGCTGACATCACAACATGGTGCTGTGGGAATGATGTATGCTGACATCAGAACACTGTCCCAAGGCAATGATGTATGCTGACATCACAACATGGTGCTGTGGGAATGATGTATGCTGACATCAGAACACTGTCCCGGGGCAATGATGTATGCTGAAATCACAACATGGTGCTGTGGGAATGATGTATGCTGACATCAGAACACTGTCCCGGGGCAATGATGTATGCTGACATCACAACACTGTCCCGGGGCAATGATGTATGCTTACATCACAACACTGTCCCGGGGCAATGATGTATGCTGACACCATAACACTGTCCCGGGGCAATGATGTATGCTGACATCACAACACTGTCCCGGGGCAATGATGTATGCTGACATCACAACACTGTCCCGGGGCAATGATGTATGCTGACATCACAACACTGTCCCGGGGCAATAATGTATGCTGACATCACCGTCCCGGGGCAATGATGTATGCTGACATCACAACACCGTCCCGGGGAATGATGTATGCTGACATCACATCACCATCCGGGGAAATGATTGACCCAGACTTTGACACTCGTTATAAATAAAAGTTTATTTGTAGTTTATATTTATTCTAGTCACTTTAATTATAATGGAAATAATTATAAGATAGTGCTTTATTATAGTTTTGTTTTAAGAACGAAAAAGAGATCACATGTCACAGTTTGGCTATTCCCTACAGTATGTTTCAGAAATTGTCGGTTTAGCATAAGTATTCAAACTTTGAAAAAAAAATTCTATAGAAAGTAAAACCATCATTTGAATTAATTGGTTTAGATTTTCTAAATTGGGTTATCAATAGCCGTTTTGATAAAAATAAACCAATTGTTGGTTTGTATATTTAGACATTTTTTTACAAGATGTAAATTTCGACTCAAGACAGTTGTCCCTGATGATGACAATATGCATTATTGATACATATTGAACATCTTTGTGATCAACATTATAACCAGATCTACCAAAAAAGGATTCATTCAAGCATGGAAGAATTTTCCATAAGGCAGCTTGTGTTGTTTGTAGTAACGACATCAAAGAGGGATAACTCATATATTGCATTAAACCCTGTTTTAGTTCTTTAAAATCCGACATTTTAGTTGCATATATGAATTTTAATTATTTTTTTTTAAGGTCAAATTGATAGTTTTTACAGGAAATTAATTTTGTTTTACATAATAAATATGTTATATCAATTTATTATGTGTATTACTAAGTAACAGTTAGTAATAAAATAATGTTATTATTACCAAAATTTATGAATAGATCTGCAAAAAAAATATACATGTAGTTTTGAAATGTAAATCCAGTTATAATGCATTTTTTCTCTTCATTCCTTTTTGTCTTTAACACACTTACAGATCACAGTGACTAAGGTTGAATTCAGAGAAATCCACTTGGGCAAATCCAAGTGTGAGAAGGTTTGTCAGTTCCCTTTTCGAAGGTCAGTGGATTTCTTCAGTTTCCTCCACCATCCCAGAACTGATTGCCCAAATATAAGTGAAAGATTCTTAAATGTAAAACACCATTCCTCAATAACTCCATTTCTCTTGAATATTGTGATTTAAGTAACCTATATTTTTTTTTCAATACTTACTCATAATCTTGTTTTGGTGCTTATCTCTGTATTAACAAGAATTTTTAATGTGTTGTGGTGATAGAAATGCCAAAGGTATAGATTTTATAAAGTTCTTATAAAGGGTAATTATTTTGAACTTTTTAAAGCTGATTTATTTACTTTCTAAGCCATGTAGGAAGCTAAGTCTAAAGCACAAGGTCAAAGATCAAACTGTTTCTCACTGCTTAGACTTAGGATATGCTTTGACGGACCATACTGAGAGAAAGTTTGTTAGTTCACTTGCCAAAGGTCAAAGGTCATTGATTTTTTTTTCGGGTATTTTGGTTTCATGTACTATCCTAAAACTGACAACTTTAATGTATGTGAAAGAATATCGACTGAGGCATAAAACACCATTACTTCCCTCCACTTCTGTACTTTTATTTTTATTTTATAACTAGGATCAACCACTAAATTATTATTCACCCTCTACTAAACATCTTTTTTTTTATAATAATTAATATTAAAAAAAAAATAAATAAACATCATTATCATTTATTTCGAAAAAATGTAATTATATCTTTTTTTCAAATTATTTTAATTACTACATGTATTTTGTAGTTACAATGCTTGATTTTAATTCCACTCTTTAAATTAGCGGAATTCAAAGCCATATAAACTTTTCATTTAAAGATTTCTTCATTGATCAAGATTAAAACAATTATGACTTTTTATTAACAATTTCTTGATTACCGGTATACCATTTTTAAAAAAATTTTAGTCAATAGTTTTTTGTTACTTTTATATTTTAAATTTCATATTAGGTTATAATCAGGTTAGGTTGCTTTTTTGTTATTATTTATTTTATTTTAACTTATTATTTATGAATATACAATGTAATACAGATTATATTTGTCATTCTGGATGTACCCAAGATCTAGTTTAAAAGGGTGTCAAAGATTTTCATTTGTTTTAGTATTTAAAAAAAAAAAAAACAAAAAAAAACAAAAAAAAACAAATTCTGGTTCCATTACAGGTCTGTTGAAGATGTGTCTAATTATTGTATTCATATGACATGTATAGTGATATTAATAAGTGTTAATTTACAGGTAAAGTTAAGTTCTACAAAATTTATTGGAGTTATTCCCCTTTATAACAATTGTTAGTAAGCTTACGTAGAAAATTCTTGTAAAAGACTTTAAAATGGTTTGTTCAACATTTATTTAAGATGAAAAAAAATATATTGAAGTTTTTTTAAAATACATTTTATTATATAATTTTTGAACAACATGTTTAAGAATCCATGACATTTTAAATCCTGAAAGGTTATTAAGAAACATTGCTGTATCTCATTAATACAGTAGAACAAAACATAATTATTTGTTGGTTATATACATATTATCATTTAAAGAAGAAACAAAATTACTTTTTTTCCCTGCTATAAATGTTGGAGAAAATTTGAAAGTTATTATGATATTTGTATTTGACATATTTACTGACCTAACTTATTGATTAATAAGTTGTAATTATTAAACTTCCAATTCATATATTTTTTAACAGATTTCCTGCAGGAGTGTTGAAAATTTAAAAGTATTTTGTTCAAAATTGTTTTTATGTTTCAACCAATGAGGTTGTAGATAGTGGATAGATTAATGAAAAAAATTGGGGTTTTTTTTACAACAAACAGTCCTTTTTTCATTGCCATTAATGTTGTATTTGTTTATTGGAATGTAATTATATTTTTACAACTGTTCCTTTAATAAATATCTTTACCCTAATTGCTTGTTGTCATTTTTAAAAGAATAATGTGATACCTAGCTATTTATTTATTTATGTGTGTGTGTGTGTGTGTGTGTGTGTGTTGGGTGTGTTTGTGTAAAAATGATTTGCACACTGTTCTATGGACTTAGCACATTGCAGGTAATTCAAGCATGAAAGTGTTTTTTTTTCACACAACTATATATATATATATATATATATAAATATGGTAAGGTGTTATGCTGTTATCTTTAGATATACAGGTATGTGAAGATAAGAGCATAATTTATAATCTGTACTATATACACTAAATGTGTGTTACAATTAACCCACTTTTTGAACAAAGTTGAAACACATTTCACTTCTGAGACCCCTTAACCTGATAACTAAAACAAAACTTAAAGCGAAAAGTTAAATAACAAAATATTATAAAATATTTTTAATATCTTCTGAACAATTTTGACAGAATTAAAAAGAACATGTTAGATACCAGTTATATGTTTAATTTGTTACTGTTTTCATAAAAAGCCAAACACCACAAGATCCCAGTTGTTTATTAACTGGTAATTGTGTTACATATTTACTACCCCTGAGCGGGTACCGCTGCTGGTGTAGTAAAATATCCGTAACTCAGTAGGCAGTACTCTGTGCTGTCAGAAAATGTACCATTTAACAAAATTTTCAGCCAACTAAAATTTAAAATTTATTTAAAACTAAGGTTTGTTTCCTCATGCAAAGCATTCCTTAGCTGGATTTGGATTTACATAATTTTGGAACTTTAGATCTGTTTGTTTTATTTTTTTATGTATCAAACTTTTCGGTCTAAGTGTCACTGATGAGGAATGGATTTCCGAAATGTGCACATCTGGCACTTCAATATTTAACTGGTATTTGTGTTACATATTTCAGTCGTTACGTCTTTCTTACTTTTTCTTATGACTGTTAATTTTTATTTTTATTTATTTATTTATTTATTTATTTATTTATTTATTTATTTATTTATTCATCCACTCATTTCTTTTTATCTATTTACTTATTTATTTACAACAAGTATTTATTTATTTTTAATATTGTTTTTAATTAACAATGAAAAAAGGTTAGGTATAAAGGTGTACGTTTGTCGTATGGTAAGGTGCTATACCTGTCCCAAAAATTATATTATTAGTTATATTCGTCTTTTTCAACTTGTAGCTATCTAGCGTCATATATGCCGTTTGCCTCGGTGGCCGAGTGATGTGAAGCACATTGATGTATCACATTGCCTCTTACCTCCAAGTTTTGAATTCCACTCGGGCAGGTCCTTGTGTGAGAAAGTTTGTCAGTTCGCTTGCCGAAGGTCGATGTTTATTTATTTATTTATTTATTTATTTATTTATTTATTTATTTTTTATTTGTTTTTTTTTCTGTGGACACTAAGTTATGGAAAGGAAAATCTATTTACTATTGTATAAAATGTCCATTTACATATTAAATGCAATACAAAGGAGGGTTGGTTAATAAGTTGTAGCCTTTAGACCCATAGCTTGAACACAAGGTATTCAGGCGTTGGCATTGCTTTAACTTTTTAAAAATATGAAATATTGATTCTTTATTAATACATTTTGTATAAAAGTATGAAATAAATCAACTAAACTTCCGTGCATGGGAGCCTCTATGGCCGTGTGGTCTAAAGCGCGCGTTAAAGGATCACAATGCCTCTAAACACCCCAGGTTCGAATTCCAATCGGGCAGATTAAAGAGTGAGAAAGTTTGATAGTTCGCTTGCCTCAGGTTGGTTGTTTCTCCGAGCAATCCAGTTGCCTCAAAAACTTCCTAAAATTTTACCTTTGTAGTGCGCTTGGGGCAATGTACACGTAGGATTTATTATTATTATTATTATTATTATTATTATTATTATTATTATTATTATTATTATATATATATATAATACGTTCCACGCCTGCTGTGATACAAGGGGCATTGGTTTTTTTAAGTACTTCTCCAAAGGACCACTTGACTTTGTTTATAGTGCTTGGCGAAAGAATAATCACTACCTACTTTCAAGACATGATAAGACCCCGCCGCGGTTTCAAACCCCGACTTTCTACATACAAAGCGAGCACTTTACCAACTAAGCTATCGTAGTGGTCTTTTAACAGAAGAGAAGAAATGGAAGACTTCGAAATGTTATTCACGTGAGTTCAAAAGCACTCGGTTTAGGCCAAGTAATTAGTTTATCCACGCGTTTCCTGTCATATATACCGTTATGATGTAATGTCGCCAAGCCGCAGATGCCGTTCTCAAAACTCGGCTTCACTGTAGTCTGGTCGTTTGTCGTCAGCAGACCTATCTTTATCTTTGCATATAAACAAACTCTATTAACCTCAAAAGTAAATGTTATAAACCGATAGAAATGTAAGCCACCGTATCACCGAGTGCGATAAACAGGATAAGAACCAACATATACAAATATGACAAACTTACAAAATATACATAGATAATACCTAAAAGCTTTAGGATCTAATTTTAGAACATGGTTACGTCATAAAAACCCGGGTCATTTAAACACAACTTACAAAACGGTGGAATACGATAAATTAAACACAGAATTTCATTTAATTTGTCATATGTGACTTTGTAAGGGATACGTAATACCATTGCGAATACATTTGGATATTAATAACGGACATTTAATAAAAATTTGTCAGGTTTCACCTTCGAATCATTGGAAAACCTGTACATCCGTGCGCATGCTCCAAGCAAATACGAATCATCGTTAACATTGACCAACCCGTTAGAGGATTCCATTTATGTACAGCTCAAAGGAATAAAGTTTTAGAAAATGAATCTCACGGATCGTGATTAGAAATAATTCATTTTTAAAAATATATATATATTTTTAGAAAATCAAACAACTCGATTAATATCTGTACCCGGTGAGATTTAAACCTAGTTGGAAACGGGTGCTTTAGACAATTTCTCCACCAAAGGCCTTTAAACCTGGTCATTGTTAGATAATAATATTTCTGTTTTGGACTAAAAACAAACCAAATGTGTTACATATAGAAGTGAATTGTAATGAGTTGATCAATAAAATGGTGTTCATGTTGATTAATTAATCAAATCTATATTGATATAAAACACTTAGTGTAGAATTTGACTGCCTGTTATTAGTGAAGGTTATAATTCAAGAAGATAAATATTCCCACAGTTAATAATAATTACTGCTCAGGATTATGTGAACAATCTGTTTTTTGTAAGAAAAGTCCCCACATTAATATGTAAGAAAAGTCCCCAAATTAAAATGAAGGGCAGGGGCAAGGAAAATGGAACAAGCATTAACTCAGAATATTTTAGTTTTTCACAATACAAGAGAGAGGCTGTAATAGTCTATTTCATGAGTCAGTCAGTAATTTAGCAATTATAGCTAGCATACTAAATGCAAACATATTGTGACATCGAACCCAAAAATCTCGTAATCTGGAAATGCAAACCCTACATACTGAACAATGAGAAATGTAATTTCTGTTTATCAAAAGATTTACCTAGAACTAATGTCAGAAGTATGGAGTGGAATAGGCATTGATTCCCATCAAGATTCCTCCCCTTAAATCAAGACAGCCAGTTTGGGGATAGCGGAGAAATGGGAGTACTGGTACCTAGAGAAAATCACTGACCATAGTCAAGCAAACAGAGGATTACACCCTTGCCCTGAGAGGGCCAAGTGGAAGCAGAGAAATTCAGTTACTAAGGGGAGGATAAAATTTAAACCCGTCATGATTGTCTGGAGGTTGGAATGTGCAATTCTAGAACGCCGAATGGGGACAGTAATAGGAAGAATATTGGGTGTTTCTAGTGATGTAGTAGTCTAGGAGTCAACCTTTAGCTCATCCTTTACAAAGGTCAACTTTCAGTAAATGCTGGAGTAAAATAGTAAGGCAATATCTGACATGGCAGGATTCTCTAAGTTACCAAAATTGTTAATGAATCATATGCGTCTCCATCCGTTTGCAGGGTCTTATACACATGGTAGACCGGTCCTGAAAAGTGGCCGAGTTGCTTTATGTAGTAGAGAATCTTTTCAGTTTTGGAAAGGTCTCGTGTTCGGGTCCCAAATTTTCCCTTTCCTTTTATGAACCCTAGACAAATGGCCCCCTTACTAAACTCACTCCTACCAACTTGCCCCTAGATTTGACCAACTTGCCCCTTTGGCAAATAATGCTTAATTTTTTAATAAAATACGATTAATAACGAACGTAGTGAGTCGCGGCGAAGCCGCGACGAAACAAAGTTCGTTCTATAGATAACGCGTATGTGATATATGGAAATCATGCGTTCAACCTGTAGACCATCCATTCATTTCTTTTGAATACCGGAAGTTCATGGAATATTCTCCCTATAGGACAATACGGAAGTAGAATAAAATCTCCTATTATCTCGTCTCCATTACGCGTTAAACAAAATCAAAATCTTTATTTCGTCAATAAGACTGTTAGTTGTGGAAACAATAAACAAAATAAGTCGAAAGTTCTACATAAATGTATTTACAGCATATACTTTCCTCGTAATTTGAAAAATAATTCGATCTCCAGTAGAGCGTTATCAAGTATCCTTGGTAACAAGATCATTAAGCCGAGCAAACCCGTCGTTATTAAAGGAAGAACTTTCGACTTAACATGAGAAAGAAAAGGGTGATAATCTAATAAACACGAGTGACATGCGCAACACCTCTTATTTTTCCCTTCAGTAAAACGGTTATGTCCGAATGTTTACATAATGTAAATGTCCGATATTTAATGTCCCAATGTCTTGCCCATCAGTTATACCAGATACAATCTTCACTACGTTCGTCAATAGGCAGTGCCTATATTCATATTTATTATAATATGAATATAGGCACTGCCTATTGACGAACGTAGTGACAGAAGATTGTATCTGGTATAACTGATGGGCAAGACATTGGGACATTAAATATCGGACATTTACATTATGTAAACATTCGGACATAACCGTTTTACTGAAGGGAAAAATAAGAGGTGTTGCGCATGTCACTCGTGTTTTGATTTTGATTTTGTTTAACGCGTAATGGAGACGAGATTAGAGGAGATTTTATTCTACTTCCGTATTGTCCTATAGGGAGGATATTCCATGAACTTCCGGTATTCAAAAGAAATGAAAGGATGGTCTACTGGTTGAACACATGATTTCCATATATCACATACGCGTTATCTATAGAACGAACTTCGTTTCGTCGCGGCTTCGCCGCGACTCACTACGTTCGTTATAAGAAAATTAACAATTTACCTTGTTCTCACAAACAAGTTAGTTATGTCATATATGATTAAGTTCTGTATCTGTATTCTGTTCGTTTTAGAACCCGTCTGTTTTTTTTACAACGGTAACAACAAATTATTTATTAGACCAGTTTTTCTTATAAGTCAGATCAGAAATATTGACTCAGGATATCTATTTGTTTGTTATTTGGTTAAGTGAAGACCATACTCCCATTGTTTTATATCATATATTTCTTTTTTCTAGTACCATAAAGTTAAACATACAGTGCAAATATTGAAGGATATGTATCAGGTTTTCTAAAAACCGAATTTAGGACGGAGTTACTTAAACAAATTCCGGCAAAATTGATTAGGATATTCTATAAAATTTTATTTATAATACGGATAAATAATTAAAATTTCAAAAAATAATACATGTATAATGAATTATATCTTGAATTTTTTATTTCTTTTTCTATTTGTTAACTCGGCGATATTTAAAGCCAATTTTAAATGTCGCCGGTTAATTTATCTGATTCATTTACCGTATGGTATTTGGCCCGGCGCCTGGCTTCCATGTAACGAGAAATCAACTGCTCGAACACTAGCCAACTAGTGATCAACTGTTTGACCACTCGTAAGCTTCCCGACCGCTTGACCCAGTTTTCTACCAGATCTATCTACATTAATATCAATGCGCACAAATATTCCAAAGCGAAAGTTTTATCACATTATGCTTGAAAATTATAAAGTATTTTTTTTTTTACAAAAAACGTTTCAAACAATTATTTGAATGTAAAATATTGTAAATGAGCTATACACGCAGAAGCACCGAGGAATTAATTGAACTTGCGGATTGATATCTGAATCTAGGGCTTTTTCCGAATTTACCCTTGTGACTTAAGGTTCAGGGACAAAGTCTCTGACCAAAAATGCCAAGACAAACATATACTTTAAACGTATTAATTTTAACGCACATACGTATTTTAGCGCAATTTACATTCTCGACTAATTTGCGTGTATTTAAATTAGTGCAAAACAACTTTTGAGAAAGACCATAAGTCAACATGTAAGTCACTATTTCAGCGGTGTATTCAATTTAGAACTACTGTCTTAAATATATACACCGCTATAATTAGTACGGTAAAAATATTCAATAATGATTACTTGAGCGGTTAATGCCCAGTAGTACGATAATAGGTAAAACAAATTGAGAATCCACTTTCCACTTTACAACTAGTGTCCATCAACAAATAAAAATGTTTATTGATTTTATTCGAAGAACGATGTATTGCTGATGATTTACGACCCAGTTAAGATTCTTAAAACCGCGGTGGTCAGCTGTTGTAAAAGGTGGAAGAAAGCGCAATTCAGAAAGAAAATCACCGAAATTCGGCAAGCGAACTGCAAAATTGTCTCACTCAAAATCTTTCCGATTCTTGCGTATGGTGTATATGTTTCACACTTAATACGTTATGGTAGAGCTTGTTCCCACTATAGGGACTGTCTACAACGAAGCAAACTGCTTACAATTAAATTGTTGACGCAAGAATATTGCAAGCCTAGGCTAATCAAGGCCCTTAAAGTTTTATAACCGTCATCACAATACTGTTGATAAGTATGTAGTCACTGTTTCCAAACTTAAACTTGATATATATGACTTACCATAGTTCTTTGTTCTTTCATTTTCAAAACTGACTTGCACTTGGCGGGTGTAGCTGGCTAGACAGGAGGTGCTTACCCTTCCGGAGCACCCGGCCTCACTTCTTTATGGAAGTTTACGTGTATAACAAAATTTGCCAGCTTTCAAAATTTTTTACTTTGTTTTTTGGATTGTGGTTTGGACAAGGACTGGTATGTTTGTTTTATTTATACATTGTATTTAAAAAAAATCCTTTAAAAGTTTTTAAAAAAAAGTTTACTAACACCAGCGTATTGGAAATTACTGCCAAGACAAAAAACGTTTAAGAAGCCATTATCAATACAAAACAAAAAACTGTTAAATACTTTTTTTAATTGTTTCATCCTTTATTGTAATAACAACATCATATTGCACTGATAACAGTTATAAACCTCTACCAAAACAGCTAAAGACAAGAAAAGAATAAAACATTTCAATATCAATTATTTACATAAAATGTTTTTAATTGCATATTTAACATAAAAATATGTACAAATAAACTGCATTTTATAATAACAAATTAATTGTAAATATTTTTTTCAAAATTTTTTAGACTTTTTTCTTACCGTTATCAGTTAGTGTATCAAACAGATATACATGAAATTGGTGGATTATTTAAGAATTTAAGAAAATAATAAAAGGTAGAAATTACAAAAAAAGCTTTTTTTTAAAATCAAAGCACCTTCTACACAAGGCGTGTTGAGTGAGAAATCCGAAGTTTTCTCAAATGAATATTATAAAACTTTGTTGCTGAAAAAAATTACACCGTATAACGAAAAAAATTACCTATGGGTTTCAGAAACTGAATTTGCAAGTTAGCGAAAAAAAATATTTCCTCTCAAAATACAAAAAATAATTATTCAGATGATGCTACATATAATCAAAACAAAACAACGTTTGAAAATAATATGCATGTCATTTTACACACACACACACACACACACACACACACACACACACACGATAATAATAATTAATAATAATAATAATAATAACGCAACACCAATTCATAACAATGATTATCACTTGACAGCATAGTTAAACAAGTTTTTATCGTCATAGCCGTTACAACTTCAGAATCTTGGTTAATTCTTCAAATAAGAGAGTAAAAATGAAGATTATTTTAATTGATTTTTAAAATTAAAACTGCATGTCAAAATTTGTAAAACGAAATTTTAACACTAAAATAAAGCAATTGTAATTTAAAATCTTATAGAGTTAGTCCCAGAAACGGGAATTGAAATTGGGGAAAATGCCTTTTCTCTAAAAAACAAACAAACAACAAGCAAATGTGTCTATATATCACAAATTACGCTACTTTTTCAAGACATTAAAAATATTTAAAAAAAAAAAAAAAAAAAAAAAAAAAAAAAAATTATTAATGCCTTTCATTTCAATATGTTCAACATACCATTTAGATCCCTTAAAAGTTATAGATTTTAAATGGGTAGGATGAGATTTGAATGAAACATGGAAACTGAAAGAACTTGTCATTTACGAGTATTCTTCCCGAAACTTATATATTAATAGCCTTGGTTTTTATTTTTACACTATAAAATATATAATTCATTTTGTTTGGTTAAATCATATTTCATCGTCATAGTATTTGATTTTTAAATTTGATTGTTATTCTAAGACCCTTTTTACACTTGAGAAAAATAATTCACATATTTGTCATAGAGCATATAGCATGGCCCTTATTTCAGAACATTGATCACGTGATTCTCTATCGAAAACGAGACGTCAACAAACACAGCAAAAGAGTATGTGTTTAAGAGCAATGCGTTCCCTTTGTTGTGCGTATCAAAGCCAAACCTAAAGGCATTGTTTCATCTGAGCCTGGTTGAATCCTTAGAGTCGATTTGTCTAAGTTGACCCTTGTTCTTCTCACTTTTTTATCTGCCGACCCCATTATTAACATACATGTAAAACTTTCACGTATGCTCTAAGCTGATAAGGGGCCTCGGTGGCCGAGTGGTCTAAAGCGCGCGATTACGGATCAGAGTGCCTCTCACCGTCTGGGTTCGAATCCAACTCGGGACAAATCCTATTGTGAGAAAGTTTGTCAGTTCGCTTGCCTAAGGTCGGTGGTTTTCTCCGGGCACTCCGGTTTCCTCCACCATCCACTGACTGCCTCGAAATAAGTGAAAGACGTAAAACACCATTAGTCCACTCCACTTCACTCCACTCTAAGCTGATAAATAAGATTTTAGAATTTCCATTTATTATGACTCAGAGTGAACTTAAAAAATGAATAGAACATGTCGTAATAACAACCAATTTATATTAATAATGGGTAAACTTAATATAGCTTTTATCATAAGGAAATAATATCATTTTCATGATTAAAAAAACTTAAAATAAAAAGGAATTTTTACGCTTAATGGTCTTTGATAATTTGTATCAATACATAAAAAATTACTTTTTTTATTTATAATGATAAAATGCTAAAAAAAAATATTTAAGTTTATAAATTGGGTTAAAGAAAGCTTAAAGAATATTGAAAAATCCCAAGCTCTTTTACACTAAGCTAAAACAAAAAGCTTAAAGACCAACTTTAACACTCTTAAAATAGCTTAAAAGTGACTAGCACACCGTCTTACTATATTCGTAGTATAACGTCTGCTTCGAAAATGGGTGAGTAGTGGGTTCGAAGCCTGCTATAAGGCTTTGGAATTTTAGTTTTAGCCAATAAAACCGTGCCCTTCACGCCTAGCGTTGCTATGGTTGTGTAGTTTATTGAGTTTAATTTCATTTGCCTTGTGAAATTGCTTGAGAGTCGTTGCGTTCATGATTGACAATGAACGACAAAACCTTGTCTTTCCGTGTTTGAATACATAAAACATGCAATAAACAATCCGGAACTACATTACCATAGGTAAACAAACATGGCTATCACGTCACTTTTGCTTATATACGAGACAATTAAGTTTGAAAAACGCATTTTTAACGAAATTTTACAAGAACGGTTCAATGGATAAAATGCACAAATAAAAAACTCATTCAGGGTCACAGTAAGCTGAAGTAGTAAAATTTTTAAGGTGTCACGAAACTAATAACCTAGAAACATGATATATAGCCTAAGTACAACAAGTAAGAGACCTATGTTAATTACACTTCCTATTTCCGGTTTTCTCAAGTGTGGAAGCTTAAGGGGGCGGGGGGGGGGGGGGGGGGGGGGGCTTTGGCTAAGGCCCATGGATTTCTTGTTGTTTGCCAGCAGTATGTTTTGTAAATACAAAAGCAACTTATATAACTTTAAAAACTATTTTTAATCGCAAAACGACTCGTCCTTATTCTATGATTTATGATGCACTTTGTCATTTAGACAATTGTTTTTATCAGTGTTCTACACAATCAAACAAATTGTATGTGTCAAACTAATATTTTTACATAAATTTATATTTAAACCTCTTTTCTCTTGTTTCATTCCACACCTATCATAAAATATAAAAACATTAATTTTTACGGAAAGCTTGACAGAAAGCCATTTAAGAAATTTATTGCGTCGATGTGTTATAATTGTATGAATTACTCTAAATTAGCATTTCACCAACATACATAGAATTATTACCCTTTTTACCCTCCATATAAAAGTGACGGCAACTGCAACATTTACCGCGGAATTTATACATTACTGCACCGCTTATAATGTATTCCAGAATTTTGTCGTGTGGTTTGTAACAAATTAACCTGAATCACAGTTACTCGGTGACAGGTTTTGTTTGAATCTCTCTGAGATAGTTTTTTTTTTTTTTTTTTTTTTTTTTTTTTTTTCTTTCAAAAACTGTATCTAGCGTAATATTTTAATTTTATTTATGTATTTATTTATTTATTTATTTTTTTTTTTTTGGATTAAAAAGAGTATAAAAAAAATAAAAAAAAACTAATAACATCACAAAACCTGCCTACGAGTACATATGCCCTAAATGTGTTCTTTGATGGATTTAAATGAAAATTGCGAAAAGTGCCCCCCCCCCCCTAATTAAAAATTTTGGGTTAGGGGTCATAAAAAAGATTAAATTTAAAATTATTTGAGTTAAAAAAAAGAATAAGGAATGCATTAAATTTTAACTGGAAAAAATTCACGTTTCTACCACGACACAAATCTTACTTTAAAGCTATTTAAACTGAAAACAACAGTATACTCTGAAGAAAAAAAATGCAGTTTTACCCGGGTTCAAATCCATCAATTGAATGAAAGGTCGTGTGAGCAATTTTGTTGTTCAACGGGTTCTCTGGTTTTCTTGTGCCCACAATGCGTGCTAAATTTAAAACTAACGAGTTAGGTTGATGTATGTTGTAACTTGCTTGATTTATCAATGAATTTTGTGTAAATCAATAGAAATTCTTACAAAATACTTCGTATTTATTGATTTTGCAACACTGGCCACGAATAGCTAAAAAAACTGCTGATGCGATGTAAAACAACATCACAGACAATCTACTTAAAACAAAAGATAACAAGTTTTAGCTAACCAATCGTTATGACAACAGAGCAGATCAGTAAAATGTTTGCTCGAGTAGTCATGATTAGACCATTTTATTGCATCTATAAATAGTCGACCTTGTTACCGAGGATACGATTATAAAGTCACCTTTAAAATAAATAAAATATGTATCTCTGGGATGTATATTTAAAGAGCGATTTTTACCTGTACAACACACATTAAAATCGTTATACTACATATGTTTGTGAACGGTACACATGTGATTTTGTATAAAATAATTAGTCGAGCTTTTTAAATGATGGCTGTTATGAAAGGAATAGGAAGCGATTGAGAACTTGAAGAAGAAATGATACCAGTCCGGAGTTGCATCAATATAAGGCAGTTTTTCGGGGTATAGAGAATTTATGCTCAAGGAAACTGTCAAACAGGAAGATAATGTGAAGATATATGTAAAGTTAAATTGTTTTGCAGTTTGTTTTAAATCAAATCATGGAGGATGTATTTAATTTGCATTTCTTTGGATAGTACTCATCGATCAAGTTGTAGTGTAAAGCCATAGAGATGTATATATATTATATATATGTATTAAATACTGATTTAAACAAATTGTGATTTTTTAAGAATGATTGTCAAATGCATTGATTATTATTTTTGAGCAAAGAACTCGTCCAAATCAGGTGGTTCGATATCGTAGCAAATATGCACGTAAAGATATATATATATATATATACATGTATATATATGTATAAGTTTTGAACAAATTACGGATTTCTAGAGTGTTTCGATTGATATCTATATATCTTAGAAATGAATTGAAGTAGATCTAGTAGAGAAGTATGTTGAATACGTATTTTAAACAAAATATTCTGAAATTTGTCTGCTGGAGAAAAATAAATAAAAGTATTGTCATTCTTATTTCACTTTCGTTATTAATTTTTCTAATCATGTGTTTGGACAAAAACTGTTTTTCATTAAATTCTGAAGTGGACAATATTGGTGCCCCAAACATGGTCAGGAACGAAGTAGCAAAACAGCAATTTCACCTTTTGTCGTCAAATGTTGAATTTTACCCTAGCAAACGATCGTCGCCTTGGAGCTCTGACGTAACAACTTTCGGAGATTCGCAGACCAGTTTAATAGGGAAATATTTAAAATTTTTCGACAAATCTGGAATTTATAATTCGGATTATACTGTAACAAAACCGATATTCAAAGAAGAATTACGATACAAAATATCGCCTACTGAAAATGTAACCTTATCAAAAGAAATTCCATTTTCTAATTTTTCATATCCTTTGGATGTTAATTTAAGCAACCTTATAATCGATTACAAAGAGCGCAGACGATATAAACCAATCAATTTATTTCCGTTTAACTTCCGACTGCAACCCAAACGATGCATGTTAGAAGCTCCAAACGTGTTATCGCTTATAAAACCATTTCTTTTATTCGTGGTGAAATCCAGACCCGAAAATTACGAAAACAGAATGGCTATCCGCATGACTTGGGCAAGTAAGAAATTGTTTCATGTGGAAGATGTCAAAGTAATCTTTTCTATTGGAATTCCACGATCAAATCAAATACAAAATGTTGTTAGGAGGGAACATGTCAAAAACAACGATATTCTGCAGACGGAGTTCTCTGATTCATATTATAACAATACCTACAAAATAATAGGTGCCTTAAATTGGATTCGAAAAAATTGCTTATCAGCTAAATTCATAATGTTTGTCGATGACGATTTCTATATATCAACATATGATTTAGTGAAATATCTGAATTCATTGAAAGGAAAGGATGTTAGTAATACTTTCATTGGCCATGTCATAGCAGACGGCAAACCGTGGAGAAATGTAAATGACAAGTGGTACAGTTCAATAGCAGACTATCCCTTTGACGTTTACCCGCCATTTTGCAGAGCAGGGGCTATTATAACCTCAATCGAACTTGTAAAAAAATTACAAGTAGTTACTAAGTACGTGAAACATTTTAAACTGGATGACGTTTACCTAGGAATTGTTCTTTTTAAATTAGGGATAGAACCTCAGCACAGTGAACAGATAAGTGCTTTCAAAAAACCTTTAAATAGAACGAACGTCCAGTTGTATTTTGCGTTGCACGGTTTTCAACCGGATGAAATAATTCATGCATGGAAATGCAACGTGGAAAACTTCTGTGACTCTTCGGAACAAGTCCAAAAAACTCATTATTTGTTTTTGTTTTTCTGGATTTTATTCATAGTGTTTTGGAGTTTGCTATGTGTCAAACTTTTTAAAGAAGGATTATGTCACAATTTTAACATTTAATAAATATTAATTTGATTTGGAACACAATTAGGATTATTAGAATAATTCTATCAAAAATATCATATTTTCACATATGTTTTTGGTATGGAAAAGTATTGTCATGACATGGCGAATTTTTTTTAAATTTTATAAAATTAACTAGTTGTCATGTGCAAAGCTTTGAATATTTTATTTAAAAAAATTTCGCATATGAAACCAGATTAAAAATTAAATAAAATAAAATCATTCATTCAAATAAGCAAAAGAGAACGTGTTTCAGAAAATTCGAGGAAAATTATCAAATGTAAAGTGTTCATTTGGATTTCTAATTATCTTATCATCTCTTTAAAGAATTTTAAAAAACGCGACCGTTAGCAGGCTTATTATATATATATATATATATATATATATATATATATATATATATATATATATATAAACAAACTAAAAACTACATTTAAGTATCTTGTGTATGTCCCCTTAATTTAGCACTTCAGAATAGTATGACCTAATGTAATAAAGTTTTTCATTTTACTTGCATAATTCCGAAATGTTTTGGTCTTTGATAACTTCGAATTTTTTCTCACCATAAAAAAACTTACAGAACTTATAGACTGAAAGTACGTAAGTAGTCTTGGCTGGATAATACCCAAAAGATTTCTCAATAATTTCTATTATTTTGATATATATTAGATGTTTTGTATAAATGCTACAGTTTACAGAAAGTAAGGTATTAAAAATGTTATATATATTAAAAAAAACGCGATGATAAAATGCATATATGTATGTATGTATATATATATATATATATATATATATATATATATATATATATATATATATATATATATATATATATATTGTCTATTTAACACGAACACCTAGGTATGTAATGTTGAGGCCTCTCATGACATAGTGCTTTTGTAAAGGTTAACGTTTAACATCATTGTGACGCATGTTAAAGCTTATCGATAAAGGTCTTTTTGTGAGGTTGAATGACAACAATCAGTGTGACAATGTTGAAGCATATCGTTAGAAGCTGTTTTGTCAAGTTGAAAGTCGACAGTCTTTGTAATACATTTTGTTTGTGAGGTTGAATGTCGACAATCAATGTGGCGAATGTGGAAGCTTATCGTTAAAATTTGTTTTGTCAAGTTGAAAGTCAACCGTCAATAAAATGCATTTTGTTATGTGAGGTTGAATGTCGACAATCAGTGTAACGAATGTTAAAGCTTATCGTTCAAATTTTTTTTGTCAAGTTGAAAGTCGACAGTCAGTGTAATACATTTTGTTTGTGAGGTTGAATGTCGACAATCAGTGTGACAAATGTTGAAACTTGTTGTCAAAAGTTGTTTTGTCAAGTTGAAAGTCGACAGTCAGTGTAACAAAGATTTTGTGAGGTTGAATGTCGACAATCATTGTGACAAATGTTGAAACTTGTCGTCAAAAGTTGTTTTGTCAAGTTGAAAGTCGAGATTCAGTGTAACAAAGATTTTGTGAGGTAGAATGTCAACATTCATTGTGAAAAATGTTGAAACTTGTTGTCAAAAGTTGTTTTGTCAAGTTGAAAGTCGACAGTCAATGTAACGAAGTTTGTTTTGTGATATTAAATGTCGACAATCAGTGTGACGAATGTTAAAGCTTATCGTTAAAAGTTGTTTTATCAAGTTGAAAGTCGAAAGTCAGTGAAACAAAGATTTTGTGAGGTAGAATGTCGACATTCATTGTGACAAATGTTAAAACTTGTCATAAAAAGTTGTTTTGTCAAGTTGAAAGTCGACAGTCAGTGTAACGAAGTTTGTTTTGTGAGATTAAATGTCGACAATCAGTGTGTCGAATGCTGAAGCTTATCGTTAAAAGTTGTTTTGTTAAGTTGAAGGTGACAGTCTGTGTAACAAAGATTTTTTGATTAAGTTGAATGTCGACAATCAGTGTGTCGAATACTGAAGCTTATCGTCAAAAGTTGTTTTGTCAAGTTGAAAGTCGACAGTCAGTGAAACGAAGTTTGATTTGTGAGATTAAATGTCGACAATCAGTGTGACGAATGTTAAAGCTTATCTTTAAAAGTCGTTTTATCAAGTTGAAAGTCGAAAGTCAGTGAAACAAAGATTTTGTGAGGTAGAATGTCGACATTCATTGTGACAAATGTTGAAGCTTGTCGTCAAAAGTTGTTTTGTCAAGTTGAAAGTCGAGAGTCAGTGTAACAACAATTTTGTGAGGTAGAATGTCGACATACATTGTGACAAATGTTGAAACTTGTCGTCAAAAAGTTGTTTTGTCAAGTTGAAAGTCGACAGTCAGTGAAACAAAGATTTTGTGAGGTAGAATGTCGACATTCATTGTGAAAAATCTTGAAACTTGTCGTCAAAAGTTGTTTTGTCAAGTAGAAAGTCGACAGTCAGTGTAACGAAGTTTGTTTTGTGAGATTAAATGTCGACAATCAGTGTGACGAATGTTAAAGCTTATCTTTAAAAGTCGTTTTATCAAGTTGAAAGTCGAAAGTCAGTGAAACAAAGATTTTGTGAGGTAGAATGTCGACATTCATTGTGACAAATGTTGAAGCTTGTCGTCAAAAGTTGTTTTGTCAAGTTGAAAGTCGAAAGTCAGTGAAACAAAGATTTTGTGAGGTAGAATGTCGACATTAATTGTGAAAAAGTTGAAGCTTGTCGTCAAAAGTTGTTTTGTCAAGTTGAAAGTCGACAGTCAGTGTAACGAAGTTTGTTTTGTGAGATTAAATGTCGACAATCAGTGTGTCGAATGCTGAAGCTTATCGTTAAAAGTTGTTTTGTTAAGTTGAAGGTGACAGTCTGTGTAACAAAGATTTTTATATGAGGTTGAATGTCGACAATCAGTGTGTCGAATGCTGAAGCTTAGCGTTAAAAGTCGTTTTGTGAGGTAGAATATCGACAATCAGTGTGTCGAATGCTGAAGCTTATCGTTATAAGTTGTTTTGTTATTATTTTATATAGTAAAACGTATAATGGCAAATCGCATTGTACATATTGGTCGAATATCTTCAGATTTATATTGTATTAAGTTTTTGATCTGAAATGCTTTCTTTTTAGGGTACATGTCAAGGCAAAGAAGTGAATATGTAATTTGATGTTATATTGATAGCATATTGACCATAATGACACCCTTGTGTAAAATTAATATGATTAAAGATATTTGCAGAGATATGCCACACATTAAAGTATATGTATATATAGAAGTAAACCATAAGGAAAGTTACACACATTGTATAAGAGGCATATATTTAAATGTAAGGGGTGATATGCTTCACTATAAGTAAAGTCTGTAATTTTGATATTGTTGAAAATTATGTTGGTATAATATGTATATACTGTTTACGAGAGAATAGGCAGTCTGTAGTAAGAATCTTCTTCTTTCTAAGAATACTTTTAATTTTTTCGGATAGTAATTCTAGTACCGTAATCCTTGTTTTTTATGAGCTGCTGGAAATTTTAAAAATTTATGAGGAAAAAATAATAATACATGTGGAAAAATTCCTTGCGGGTTACATAAAAGTAAAGTATAGATAGTTAATATTTAGAGTCACAGAAGATTTTCTGTTGATAATAAAAACTAAGATTAGTGTTTGATCCTACCTGATATTTTATTTAGTTATGATTGTCTTGAGTTTTTTTCTATGAAGTAATTAAACACTGGTATAGAAATAGTTTTCTGGTGACCAAAGATGTACAAGTAAGAAACATATATAAAGAATAGGATTTTTATGCTGACTGCCTTAGCAAATTTATATCATCTGAATATTTGGATATGTTATTGGTATAATGCTTTTTAATGCAATGAACCACAACGCATAATAATTGTACTAAATGCCTTTTTGTGGTTAGTCAGGGTCAAAAAACAAAATTGGAAGAAATAAGTGGTATGTTTTACTGTCCTTTTACTTGGTTCTCTCTTCTGTCTTTAACTTTTTTCTTATTTTTCTCGGTCTGTTGGAACAATTCAGTAATCTGTGGTAACAAAATAAATTCAAATATGCATAAGTTTGCAGCATGTAACACTAACAAAATGTATAATGAGTGATATAAATATAATAACGGTAAATTGCCAGGGGCTAGGGGACCCAGAAAAGAGAAAGGATGTGTTCAATTTCCTCAAAGCCAGAAAACTTAACATTTATTGTTTACAAGAAACCCACTTTGTTTCTAAATTAGAACCTTATATTGAAACCCAGTGGGGTTTCAAATGCCTTTTTAGCTCTTACACAGGAAATGCAAGGGGGGGGCGGGGTTGCAATTATGTTGAATAATAATTTTGAATATGAATTACATAATGTGAAAACAGATAGTGAGGGACATTATATAGTAATTGATGTCACAGTGGAGGGGGAAAGAATGTCTATAGCTAATATATATGCGCCTAATGATGACAGACCAGTTTTTTTTTTTAAAAAAACATTTTTAAGGTCTTAGAAGATTTTGAAAATGAAAAGGTTATTTTTTGTGGAGATTTTAACCTGGTCTTAGATCAGTGTTTAGATACCAAAAATTACAAAAATATAAATAATCCTAATTCAAGAAATTTTCTGTTAGAAAATAAAAATATTTTAGATCTGAAAGACCCTTTCAAGGAATTGAATGGAGAACTGAGAAAATATACATGGAGGAAAAAGAATCCTATTAAACATGCTAGATTGGATTTTTATCTTGTATCAAATAATCTCATGCATTTTATAGAAAAAGTTGACTTTATTAATAGCTATAGGTCAGATCACTCTGGTGTGATTTTAAATTTAAGAATTAATCCAGTAACTAGAGGACGCGGTGTTTGGAAATTCAATAATTCTCTTTTAGAAGATAGTAGTTACGTTGAAACAATCAAAGAGCTAATATGTAATGTTAAAAAACAATATACACTCCCAGTTTATGATATTGATAACATCAACAAAATCCCCATAGATTCCATACAATTCACAATAAATGATCAGGTATTTCTGGAAACATTGCTTTTAGAAATACGTGGAAAAACTATATCTTATGCATCTTTTAAAAAAAATGAAAACTTAGAAAAGGAAAAAGAAGCTATTTGAGGATATTAAATATTTGGAACAAAATGAAAACGGCAATTCTGTATTGTTAGAAGATAAGAAAACTGAATTACAAAATTTGAGGAAAAATAGACTGAAAGGCCAATTTTTAAGATCGAAAGCACATTTTATTGAAGAGGGAGAAAAGCCCACAAAATACTTTTGCAATATGGAATCCCGTAATTTTTATAATAAGATGGTCTCAAAAATTGAAACGTCAGAGGGCAATATTATAACAAATCAGAAAGAAATTTTAAATCATACAAAAGTCTTCTACCAAAACTTATATTCGAAAAAACTGACTGAAAATAGTGAAAGTTTACTGGAAACATTGTCGGCTTTGGATTTTAATATCTTGACTGACGACGATGCTGAAAAATTAGAAGGGGAAATAAGTTATAAAGAGGCCTTAGCTTTTCTCAAAACTATGAAAAATGATAAAAGTCCTGGGTCGGACGGTTTTACTACCGAATTTCTAAAGTTTTTCTGGTCTGATTGGAGCCATTTTATTATAAGATCAATAAATTTTGGTTTTAGAAAACAGGAGTTGTCAGTTACAAAAAAGTTTGGATTGATTACCTGTATTCCAAAACCTGATAAGCCAAAACAATTTTTGAAAAATTGGAGGCCTATCACTCTTTTAAATTCTATCTATAAATTAGCTTCTGGTTGTATTGCAAACAGAATTAAAAAAGTTTTGGATTTTTCGATAGATAAGGATCAAACAGGATTTATAAAAAAATAGATACATTGGTGAAAATACCAGACTTATATACGATATAATGCAGTTTACTGAAGAAAATGACATACCTGGTCTCCTGTTGTTGATCGATTTTG
Organism: Tegillarca granosa; assembly: GCA_029721355.1. Classification (NCBI taxonomy): domain Eukaryota; kingdom Metazoa; phylum Mollusca; class Bivalvia; order Arcoida; family Arcidae; genus Tegillarca; species Tegillarca granosa. The sequence continues at coordinate 28,257,477 of CM056605.1, forward strand.
AAAAGGCATTTGATTCTGTTGCTTGGTCTTTTATTCAACAAGTGCTTCAAATTTTTGATTTCAAAATTTCTATCCAAAACTGGATACAAACCTTTTATAACAATGCAGAATCAGCTGTTATACAAAATGGTTTCATTTCTTAACACTCTAAATTAGAAAGAGGATGTAGACAAGGAGACCCCTTGTCACCTTATATTTTTATCTTGTGTGCAGAAATTTTGGCTATTTTAGCTAGAAATGATAAAGATATCAGAGGTATTAACATTGAGGGTGAAGAATATCTATTATCGCAATATGCAGATGATACAACTTTTATCCTAGATGGATCCCCTGGCAGCCTTGACAAAGTACTTCAGTTACTGGACTACTATGCAGGAATTTCTGGATTGAAAATTAACTATACGAAAACTAAAGTTATATGGATTGGAAGCAAGAAATATTCAAGTGAAGTATATCATCATGACAAATGGAAATTAGATTGGGGCGAAACAAAATTTAGGTTACTTGGAATTGACTTTGATGTAGACCTGAATGAAGTCGAAAAACTGAATTTTGAGGTTAAATTATTAGAAATTAAAAAATTAATTACTCAGTGGAGTAGAAGAAAACTATCTGTCCTTGGTAAAAATGTTGTTTTAAAAACATTGGTTATTCCTAAAATAACACATTTGTTTTTGAGCTTACCAAATCCAAATAATAAATTTATTAAAGAACTCAATGATCTATTTCTCAAATTTATCTGGGACAGCAAACCAGCTAAAATAAAAAAACTGTATTGGAACAAGATTATGAGAAAGGTGGAATTAAAATGGTTAATATACAAAATTTTATTTTCTCGCTTAAGATCACTTGGATTAGAAGAATTTTTAATAATGATTCTAAATGGAAAAAACTTTTCTCGGTTATTACAAAACTGACAGAGGATAATATAAACTGTCAGGGTGGCTATTTTTTAAACAAAAAAGTAAATAAAATAAAGAATAAATTTTGTATTGATGTTCTCAAGAGTTTGGATAAACTGGATGGAAAAAACAATCCAAAATCATTTGAAGATATATCGTGTACAAATATATGGAATAATAAGGAGATAATGATTGACAAAAAACCTATTTTTTACAACCATTATTTCAGTAAGGGGGTAGTCTTTATACATGATTTAATGGATGTTCATGGGAAATTTTTTAACTTTGATGAATTTAAAAACTTTTATGATATAAAAACCAATTTCCTTGAGTTTAAATCATTGTTGAATTCAGTTAAAAATTTTGTTAAAAAATGGGAAACAAACGAAGATATTCCATACCAGAATCTAAACTCGCCTTCAACTTCATTCAAGTTAACTCCAATTTCTTAGATAAGAAGGGAACAAGAAATATTTATAGAGTGCTTAATACGACTGACATTATTCCAACTGCACAATTAAAGTTTGAGAAATTAAACTTTACTATCCCAAAAGATGACTGGAAAATGTATTATGTACTTCCTTTCAAATGTACTAGAAGCTCAGTTGTACAGTGGTTTTAATTCAGAATTCTGCATGGAGTCCTAGTGACAAACAAGTTCTTATTCAAGTTGAAATATGTAGACTCAGATCTATGTAGTTTCTGTAATGATCATGTTGAATCAATGGAACATTTGTTATTTGACTGTTATAAGGTGTATGATCTATGGTTTACACTGCAGAGTTGGATAACAAATTCTATGAATATTGATTTTCCAATAGATAAGAAATCGGTTGTTTTTGGTGTTTGGTGTTCATTTTGGTGGTAAAATGAAAAAGTTTTAAATTGGTTCTATTTAATTGTAAAACATTACATATATAGAACAAAGCTTCAAAATAGAAGTTTAAACATATTTGCCTTACAGAATGACATAAAAATTAATTTGGAAATGGAGAAGTACTTGCTGTTGAAAAACTGTAGGTACAGAATTTACAACTCGCAGTTGAAACCATGGTTCAATCTGTTTAATTAGGAACAAAAAACAACAATTTTTTTAATGTTTTAGTCAAATTTATTATTAGTGCAAACTGAAATAATATAAAATATACAAAATATTAGGTTCCCTTATAATAATACTATTTTTTTTTCTCTATTTTTTGTAGTCTCTCTTTTATAGTACTCATTTGTTTCCTTTTATACTTTTATCTTTCTTTTTATCTCTCTCTAATATCTTTTTATAAATCTAAACACACACACACACACACACACACACACACACACATCTATAAAACCAGACTTAGTTTTATATGGATACAAAAAGTAAAAAAGACCTATGATATGTTTACATACATTAACTTTAGTAGTTTTTTGATGGAGGAAGAGGTATGATGACAGTTATTCCAGACCACTTATATTGGAAAAATTTCAAATTATGTGAAAACATCTTATAATATAGTTTAATTTTTCATAAGTTTTGATCCAAGATCAAAATATTGGAAAATACTGGTCAATTGGAGAAGATATTACAGATATTATTAGGAAAGGCGAAACTTAGAGAATTAATTTCTTTTTAAAAAATAACTAATGATTGGATCAGTTAAAATTTTTGGAGGCTTGTAAGTGACTGTTATCATGCCTTGTTCTGTATAATGTATAAATATACTATATACATATGTTTATATATACATATATGTACTCTTTATGTGACTTTTTTGTATACTACACTAAAATACAGGGCAAACCCCTGTTTGTTATATGTAAATATTACAAGTCTGGGAAAAAAAGAATAAAAAAAAAAATAAAAAAGATTTTTTTATGAGTTTGAATGTCGACAATCAGTGTGTCGAATGTTAAAGCTTATCGTTAAAAGTCGTTTTGTGAGGTTGAATGTCAACAATTACCATCAGTTCATAACTGTTCGTCATGTACATATTTAAACAAAATTATTTAAAAATATTAAATCCATATAAAATTTACTGACCTAATGGGGAAAAATAACCAGACTTATTCATTTTTTTTATTTCTGTGCACATAACAATTTTTTAATGTTTTCAACAGGTTAACAAATTTCCGTTGTCCAAAATATCCCTTATGCACCTCCATAGTGGCTTGTCTGTCTACAGGACTCCCCCCACCACGTGCATGTTTTATAGATGGGAATAATTGAGTCTTGATATTAATGAATATTTTTTAAAAACATATTTAACGAAAATATAACAACTGAACTGTTTTAAAATGGTATTCATTGTCAATATGAATGCAAAAAGAAGGCAAGACAAACTAATCATGACTCGGGTTATTCAGTTTGCTTGCAAAGTTTTTGCATTCATATTGACAATAAACATATTTTAAAAAGTTAATTGTTAATTATTCAATAAAGTTTGATTTGTGAGATTTTTGTCAACTGTCAGTGTGACAGGTTTTTTGGTTTATTTATTTATTTATTTTATTTATTTATTATTTTTTGTCAAGATTAGCAAAAGCGTTTGTCAAGTATATCTGTAAGAGTTGGTTACAAATAATCTGTATTTGAATACTATACGTTTAACGCAGCATCGGTATTTATAATAGTAAATGTCTGAAAATGAACTCGTTAAAGATAAGATAGGGTTTTACGCATTAATCAAGATTGTGGTCACTTATAATCAAGAGGTTAAGTCTGAAATGACGGAGAAAGTCGGAGTAACCAAAGAAAAAGTATCTCACGCCAGTAAAGATCAGACTTAAGCTCACTCGGCCGCCAACACGCCATCACGTGGTTTTCTGCACGGAGGTGACATTTTAGCAAAGCAATACTTTTTTCTCCTCGTTTTATTATTTGGTAAGCCATTACAAAATCTTCAATGAAGCACCCTATTAGTTGCATTTTAGTGAACTAATCTTGCCTTTTACGTTTAAAACATCGTCCAGCAGACTAAAACAAATTAGCCTGGGTGGCCGAGCGTTCCCAAAGCGCTCGCTTACGGATCACAGTGCCTCTCACCGTCTGGGTTCGAATCCCACTCGAGACAGATCCTAGTATGAGAAAGTTTGTCAGTTCGCTTGCCGAAGGTCGATGGTTTTCTCCGGGTACTTCGGTTTCCTCAACCAATCTAGAATTGACCGCCTTGAAATAAGTGAAAGATTCTTGACTGGGGCATAAAACACCATTAGTCCACTCCACTCCTTTAAAGGAAAACCATACTTTAATCTTATCTTTTGTTCCCTCATGCAAAGCATTCCTTATCTGGATTTGGATCCATATAATTTTGGAACTCTAGATTTAGTCATTTCAACTGTTTGGTTTATATTATTTATCTATCAAAATTTTCAGCCCCTAGTGTCACTGATGAGGAATCATTTTCCAAAATGTGCACATATGACACATAACATTTAACAGGTATTTGTGTTTTATATATTAACCAGAAATACAAGAATATAAAACACGTTTAATGAGTTATATAATTATTTGCCAATGACAAGCTAGTTTTTCTTGGATATTTGTCCAACACACACACACACACACACAACACACACACACATACACGATCTCATTATTTGTCAGTGCCATGCCAGTTTTACTTGAATGCTTATCCCCCCCTCTCTCTCTCTCTAATTTAACGATATGTAAGGAATAAAGAAGGGATAAGCGGCTTCGGCTTGAGGAAGACATTTAATTCTTATTGCTTTAGCCAACAACCTAAGTAAATTCTTCCTGCAGAAATACTGGTGTTTAACATTGCAACGGAACGTACTCCATTTATCTGCTTTACTTCACAGAAATTACGATAATGTATTTGTATTGAATTGACTTAAGTTATGGTGTTGTACGCCTTCACTTATATTGAGGCAGTCACTTGTGGGATGGTGAAGGAAACCGGAGTACCAGAGAAAACTATCGATCTTCGGCAATCGAGCTTGAAGTCTTTCTCGTTCTAGAATTTGTCCGAGTGGAATTCAAACCTAGCCAGTGAGAGGCAATGTGATTCGTAAGGTCACAGCTTTGACCACACGGGACCGCCTCGGTGACTCAGTGGTAAAGCGTCAGCCTCGAAACCCGGAAGTCGTTGGTTCGAACCCAGGTCGGGTTATACATACGACTTTAAATTTAAGATATTGTTTTTCTTGCCTGGCACTTGCATTAGGAGGATAGAGTATCGACTGGTTCGCCGTTAACAGGATAATAAACTCGGGGAGTGGTATGCTTTTCTGAGGCAAAGTAACTCGGTGTGAGTTAGCACCTTACCAAAAAGTCGCCCTTAGTGCGCGCTAGTACACGGCAGTCCATAATACACACTCACAAATACACGTACACGAATTGGTTCTTAGATTAATCCATAAAGATTGTTAATTTTTCAGAAAAATTGCTGATGAGACAATAGACAACATCACAACAACAAATAGACCACATGGCCACTGAGTTCCGAAATTGTTATAGCACACCTGTGCTTTATTAAGCCAAACAAAGACTTAGAAATTCATTTAAATGTACACATGTCCCTTTTATTCCGTCAAAGATAAACTGACCCTTAGGGTCATCTGAAACAGTTGTTATTATTATTCATGTAAATGCATGGTCACATTGTAATAAAAATGACACTACATGTCTTAAAAACAAAACATTTTCATTATCAACACAGTATTGTATGAGTTTTGAGACAAGCTTATACCTTTGTTTCATTTCTTTTTTTTTTTTTTTTTAATTTGTATTCCTTTTTTACCAGAAAAATTTAATCTCAGTTTAAAAAAGTAACTTTTTGATAATAAAAACAATTTTCAAGTGTTTTAATTGTTACTGAATATACTCTTAGGCACAGGCGCTTGTTTCGATATTTAAAAAAATCCCTTTACCTTATATTTATTAGGGTAAAGGGATTTTTTTAAAAATATCGAAACAAGCGCCTGTGCTCTTAGGGTTGTTTGGTTGGATGCAATGTTGTTTAACCTAATATCAGCAATTTATTAGCTATTCACGACTAAAAGAAGGTTAATCATCGCTAAGCATCAATCTAAGAATAATTTCGTGTATGCAAGGATTGACCAGGGTGTACTATGGTTTTTCTTGTACTAGGGGACAACGCTCAGGGCGATTTTTAAATAAAGTGCTAGCTCACCAAGTCAGTATGTCGCAGACAAGCATACCACGCTTCAAGTCAATTTATCCTGTTACGGGTGAACCAGTCGACAATCTGTCTCCTGATCTCAAGGCGATCGCTCTACCAATGCGCTAACGAGGCGGTCTGAACTTTAAATAGGCATTTGTACAATGGACATTAAAATATACCATTTTCTGTTGCCAATAGCATCCAGACTACACACTGTTGAAGTGAACGGCCGTTTACGATTTGTTAAGTTCATGGCTTCGAGCACCAGTTGGACTGCGTGGTGTTATATATATATATATATATTTATATATATATATATATATATATATATATATATATATATTTTTTTTTTTTTTCATATTGCTTCATTGCTCTCAGCTGATGGACGAAAAAGCTGGGGCGCCGGTTAGATAACTAAATACACAGACTGCTAGGTGCCGGTTAGAAAACTATATAGACTCAGCACAGACTGCTAAGTGCCGGTCAGAAAACTATATAGACTCAGCACAGACTGCTGGAGTTGTCGCTATATTAACAATATAAATTTAGAATGGTCCGCTGAAGGTTCAGTTATAACAAGAACATTTAACAACGTTAAGTTGAGTAATGGTGTTTAACGACCCAGTCAAGAATATTTCACTTAGATCGAAACATCGTCAGCTGTAAGCGAATTGCAGAAATTTTGCCCGTGCGTTGCGCTGATGGCATTATACAGCAAGGTTTTTTATCTTGCCTCACCTACCGTGACACGGGACCTCGTTTATTTTAAGTTCCCATACGAAAGAACCGTGACTTTCATTTCGTAAGCCCGATTGCTTGGCGAAAGAACAGTCACTACCCACTTCCAAGTCATGGGTCAGGCCCGGTCGCTATTCGAACCCCGACTTCCAACATACGGAGCAAGCATTCTAACAAATGAGCTACCGTCGTGGTCACAGTCGGAGGGCTTGTCTGTTTAAAATGACTTTTCCAGAAAACACTGGATCTTTTGTCCTGCTTTCATATCATGCACAAGACTTTAAAATTGGTAGTGACTGTTTTAGCCAAGCATTCGGCATTAAGAAATGAAAGTCACGGGGGCCTTCGGATGAGACCTTTAAAACCGATGCCGTGTCACGACAGGCTTGGCACACTAAAGAACCCACCCTGCATGTAACCTTTATCGCACAGCAAAAATTAAAATTTCTGCCACTTCACCTATAGCTGGTGACATTATTGTATATACAAATGTAGCTCGAAAGTTTCAAGTGCCGATACAAAGTTTTGACTATACATGCAGTTTGTAAGACATTATCGAAATCCTCAGTCAAAATATCCAATGTGTTTCATACTAGCCAACCTATTTTAAAAGGAAATGAGGACAGAATAGACGTAGCAAAGCTGCATACGAGTCGACTAAGAAAACGAGCTGTGAGGAGGGATGTAGGAGGTAACACCCCTCAGAAAATTTTTCTCCTTAAAATTTTGAAAGAAAAAATGGTGCAGTATAGTGCAATTTCCTGTATTTTAATGACTCAGACTATGTCAATAATGCCTAACGTAATCAAATTTGAGCCCACGTTGTTCTTCCTTTGCATGGTTGTTAACGCCAACAAACCTTGCAGCTCAGTAACAGCATACATTTAATAACTCGGGACATCTTTCGCGTAAATAGGGAACTCAAGTCTAAAATCGGATAGAATAGGGACGGTTGACAAGTATGGTGTTTTCACGTTGATTTGACTTATCACTTTGCTGACATCTTTGTTCTTCAGGCTCTTGCTAGATAGGTAGTGTGAGGTTTTGTTCCGAGACTAGTGTTTTCGGTGCACGTTCTTGTTGTTATTGCGAAATTCCGAAACAAGAACAATGTTCTTGGCCAGGGAACATCTCGCCCAAAGACGCCCTAAGAACGAAAACTGGGCTGAACGTTTCTAATCTATACCAAGGAAAGCATCACGCCGAAGAAACGCATTTTAGACGGCAAATAAATAGTAAGACTCCGTTCATAAAATGTCTAAATTAACTAAAACCTCATAATATATATATTCCTGAAAACTTTATGAGGCGGTGCACCTTCCGACACTTGATGTTTGTATCGGAATCCCGGGTTTTTGATATAGAAATTGTTCTACCCCTACACACAGCGGTCAGGCATGAAATACGTTAGGTTCCAAGAGGAAATTTTTATGATAATTGTGTATTTTTAAAATTAGAATTGTTAATTATGGCAAATGAATTATATAAATTTTGATTTTATCACTAAAAATAGCATACTTATGAAAACATTCATATAAATTCTTTAAAGGATCTTTAAAATGTCATTTAAACCTTATTAATTAATTGATTCAATTTTAATAAAATATTTAAAGTCATAAATTGAAAAAAAAACCAACATTTAAGTTGCATGTAATATAGTTACATGCTTGAATGTGAAGAAGCATGAGTAAGTAGAGACATGTTTTTGTGTGGTGTCATAATGCCTTTATACGCCTAACTAAATAAAAAACCCATTTATTTCTGTCATTTGAAGCATATTTTTGTGTCAAGATTCAACCAGATAAAATTACATAATCATAACAGGGACTGCAAGATGTCTCAAAAGAGATGACATCTAACAAAGCGGGTCATGAAAGACCCGACCATAGTCTACAAATTTCCATCTAGCTTGATTGTGTTAATTTTTCTTATTTTGTCTGGTGTCAGGATAATGTGGCTAGGAGAAAACATGTTTGTCTGTAGTGTATTGACTCCATGAGCTACCATCTGAACAACAAGAGGCTCATGGGCCTTAATGCTCACCTGAAGATATTGTCCAATACTGTTTGCAAAGTGCAATAGACAATATATTAAGTACAGAAACTTAAAAAGTTTTCTCAAGTTAAGAACTCCCACAAAACTTAATCAGAAGTACATCCACTCACATTTCATTTATAAGTAGCTTATATAATATGCATGAAGTAACTGTAGTGCAATGAATAATTTCCAAATCATTAATCAATTTCAGTATACTTATGCAGCTATGTCCTTGACCTTTGAACATATATGACCTCGAACCATATATGATTGTCATGTCAATACCTACAATATTCTAATATACATGCCTATGCATGAAATTAATAGCTTTCAAGATAATTAATAATTTTAGTATTCCTATGTTGATATGACCTTGACCTTTGAACATATGACCTTGAACCATATATCAAAATGACCATTGTCTCAATACCTACAATATTCTAATATACATGCCTATACAAAAAGTTAATAGTTTTCAAGATAATTAGCAATTTATGTCTTCTTTTGCAGCTTTGACCTTGACCTTTCAACATATGACCTTTTACCATATATCAAACTTATCGTTGTCGCAAAATCTACAATATTCTAATATACATGCCTATACAAAAAGTTAATAGTTTTCAAGATAATTAGCAATTTTAGTCTTCTTTTACAGCTGTGGCCTTGACCTTTCAATATATGACCTTGAACCATATATCAAAATGATCAATGTCGCAAAACATACAATATTCTATAATACATGCCTATACAAAAAGTTAATAGTTTTCAAGATAGTTAGCAATCTAAGTCTTCTTCTGCAGCTGTGACCTTGACCTTTCAACATGTGACTTTGAACCATGTATCAAAATGATTGTCTTGTCAATACCTACAATATTCTAGTATACATAACTATACAAAGGGTTCACAGTTTTTAAGATAATTAGCAATTTATGTCTTTTTTTTACAGCTGTGACCTTGACCTTTCAACATATGACCTTGAACCATATATCAAAATGATCATCATGTCAATACCTTCAATATTCTAATATGCATGCCTATAAAAAAGTTAATAGTTTTTAAGATAATTAGCGATTTAAGTCTTCTTTTGGAGCTGTTACCTTGACCTTTCAATAAATGACCTTGAACCATATATCAAAATGATTGTCTTGTCAATACCTACAATATTCTAATATACATAACTATACAAAAGGTTCACAGTTTCTTAGATAATAAGCAATTTATGTCTTTTTTGCAGCTGTGACCTTGACCTTTTAACATATGACCTTGACCCATTTATCAAAATGATTGTCATGTCAATACCTACAAAAGTCCAATATACATGCCTATACAAAAAGTTTATAGTTTTAAAGATAATTAGCAATTTAAGTCTTCCTTTGCAGCTGTGACCTTGACCTTTCAATAAATGACCTTGAACCATATTTCAAAATGATTGTCTTGTCAATACCTATAATATTCTACTATACATAACTATACAAAAGGTTCACAGTTTTTAAGATAATTAACAATTTATGTCTTTTTTGCAGCTGTGACCTTGACCTTTCAACATATGATCTTGAACCATATATCAAAATGATCATCATGCCAATACCTACAATATTCTAATATGCATGCCTATAAAAAAAGTTAATAGTTTTTAGATAATTAGCGATTTAAGTCTTCTTTTGCAGCTGTGACCTTGACCTTTCAACAAATTACTTGAACCATATATCAAAATGATTGTCTTGTCAATACCTACAATATTCTCATATACATAACTATACAAAAGGTTCACAGTTTCTTAGATAATAAGCAATTAATGTCTTTTTTTGCAGCTGTGACCTTGACCTTTCAACATATGACCTTGAACCATATAGCAAAATGATCATCATGTCAATACCTACAATATTCTAATATGCATGCCTATAAAAAAGTTAATAGTTTTTAAGATAATTAGCGATTTAAGTCTTCTTTTGCAGCTGTGATCTTGACCTTTTAACATATGACCATGAACCATATATCAAAATGATTGTCTTGTCAATACCTACAATATTCTAATATACATAACTATACAAAAGGTTCACAGTTTTTAAGATAATTAGCAATTTATGTCTTTTTTGCAGCTGTGACCTTGACCTTTCAACATATGACCTTGAACCATATATCAAAATGATCATCATGTCAATACCCTCAATATTCTAATATGCATGCCTATAAAAAAGTTAATAGTTTTTAAGATAATTAGCGATTTAAGTCTTCTTTTGGAGCTGTTACCTTGACCTTTCAATAAATGACCTTGAACCATATATCAAAATGATTGTCTTGTCAATACCTACAATATTCTAATATACATAACTATACAAAAGGTTCACAATTTTTAAGATAATTAGCAATTTATGTCTTTTTTTGCAGCTGTGACCTTGACCTTTTAACATATGACCTTGACCCATTTATCAAAATGATTGTCATGTCAATACCTACAAAAGTCCAATATACATGCCTATACAAAAAGTTAATAGTTTTAAAGATAATTAGCAATTTAAGTCTTCCTTTGCAGCTGTGACCTTGACCTTTCAATAAATGACCTTGAACCATATATCAAAATGATTGTCTTGTCAATACCTATAATATTCTACTATACATAACTATACAAAAGGTTCACAGTTTTTAAGATAATTAACAATTTATGTCTTTTTTGCAGCTGTGACCTTGACCTTTTAACATATGATCTTGAACCATATATCAAAATGATCATCATGTCAATACCTACAATATTCTAATATGCATGCCTATAAAAAAAGTTAATAGTTTTTAGATAATTAGCGATTTAAGTCTTCTTTTGCAGCTGTGACCTTGACCTTTCAACAAATTACTTGAACCATATATCAAAATGATTGTCTTGTCAATACCTACAATATTCTCATATACATAACTATACAAAAGGTTCACAGTTTCTTAGATAATAAGCAATTAATGTCTTTTTTTGCAGCTGTGACCTTGACCTTTCAACATATGACCTTGAACCATATAGCAAAATGATCATCATGTCAATACCTACAATATTCTAATATGCATGCCTATAAAAAAAGTTAATAGTTTTTAAGATAATTAGCAATTTAAGTCTTCTTTTGCAGCTGTGATCTTGACCTTTCAACATATGACCTTGGACCATATATCAAAATGATCATCATGTCAATAAATACAAATTTCTAATTTACATGCCTATACAAAAAGTTAATAGTTTTCAAGATAATTAGCAATTTAAGGTTTTTTGAAGGTATGACCTTGACCTTTCAACATATGACTTTGAACCATATATCAAAATGATCGTCATGTCAATACCTACAATATTCTAATATACATGCCTATACAAAAAGTTGATAGTTTTCAAGATATAGTGACAAATATATAATTTTTAGCAATTTCCCCACTCAGTGCCTTATAATTTCCCCATTTTGAGCCCCATGGCTACCATTTGTGCAAATCTGAAAATAGATGACCTAAGGATGTTATAAATGAAATAACTAAGTTATATCTCTTGTAGATTCAGAAGAGAAGATTTTTAAAGTTTTTCACTATTCCCCCCTTGTATGGCTCCAAGGGCACATAACTCCTTCATTTGTGCAAATCTGAAAGGCCTTCACCAGGCATCATAATCACCAAGTTTCTTGAAATTTGGTTTGGTAGTTTTAGAGGAGATAATTAAAATGTTAAAAGTTTAACGCACAACGCACGACGAACGAAGGATGATGCACGACAGATGACGGAGGACGGTGAACCATCGCAAAAGCTCATCTGAGCTTTCAGCTCAGGTGAGCTAAAAAGTCCTGAATGCCGCTAGTATATGACAGATCATAAATCCCACTCACACATCTGACATATAGATGTACTTGTTCCTAGAGTAATACTTATAAATTAATAAAAACTTGTCACCAAAAGCTTGAAAATTGCTGATGCCACATAAAATAAAATCACAACCAACCAGCCATCGAATATGGTCCATTTACAATCAGTCATTGGCTCTCTCTCTCTCTCTCTCTCTCTCTCTATATATATATATATATATGGTCTTTATAGTGCTTACATTACTTTGTTATTTTACTTAGCAACATACTATTTACAATGGACCATTGTCAAGCTTTAAAGAGAGTCCTTTTTATTTCTATCTTGCTTTTTGTTTTAAAATAGAAATGGATTACTGTGACCTTAAATGAAGGTTAAGGTCAACAAGCTTCACAAACTTGGTAGTGCTTAGTGCACGGATGTCATAAATGAAGTTTCAAGCTTCTAGGTCTTTTGGTTCATGACAAGAAGATGTTTAAAGATTTTACTATTTAGGGTATCTGTGACCTTGAATGAAGGCCAAGGTCATTTAGCTTCAATAACTTTGTAGGGTTATATGCACTGATGCTACATATGATGTTTCAAGCTTCTAGACCTTTCAGTTTAAGAAAAATAAACATTTAAAACAAATCTATTTAAGGTCACTGTGATCTTGAATGAATGTTAAAGTCAACAAGCTTCACAAACTTGGAAGTGCTTAGTGCACTGATCCCATATATGAAGTTTCAAGCTTCTAGATGTTTAAAGGTTTTTTCTATTTAAGGTCACTGTAATCTTGAATGAAGGTCAATGTCAATCAGATATGTTCAAGTTGGACTCAAACTAGGGCAGAGAGAGGCATTTTGATCCCTCTAGATAATTCTGCCACCATGGTTCCAAGAGAAGTGAAGTGAAATGAAGTGCAACATTTCCATCAAATCAAATTCTTTCACTTACTTCCAAGTTCTAGAAGGATGGAGGAAACGAACCCTCTGCATGTACACTGATTTTTTTCTATTCACATATATTAAGATTTTTCTGAATGAGATCGGAATCTAGGCAGTGATCGATGATGTGCATGATCTGTGATCATAGAGATGCTCGTTGATTTGGGTAAGACAACCACTTCAACAATTTTTAAACTTGAATGACAATTTATACAACTGTGATGTTACTTTAATACATGAATATATGTTTATTTGTAATAATTAAAATAAAAATTATTAACATATAAATCTAATATATAAATATAACAATCATGCGTTCAGTTTACTAACAGCAGTATAATTACAAAATAATATTTTCTATCATAATTAAATTTTCTGTTTAAATAAAAATTTTATTTAGTTCTGCAAACTTACAAAGTACAAAAAAATTGAAATTTAAAACAAAAATTAAGTAATTTCTTACCATAATTTCAAATAATGTGATTTTCAGGAAAACTCCATTTTTATACTATTTGTTGTCTGTTTTTGATCATTAAAAAATAAATTCTCCAAGAATAATCACTTCAATACATTCTGGAACTGAAAATACGTAAAAGTTTGATACAAAAAAAAAAAAAAAAAAAAAAGTTGACTTATAAAATTTTGTTTGTTTTTAAAATCTTCCTAAACAACCTTATTTTGGATTCTTCCAATCTGGTCTATTTCACAAACAACGACATCCCCTCTCTACAAAAAAAAAAAAAAAAATAATAATAATAATAATAAAATATGTTATCAAATATTAATATAAGTACATTTTGCTTTTCTAGTAAAAGAAAAAAAAAAAAATATGAAAGTACACATACTAAAATTACTACACATTGCCTTTCTATATAAATTAATAAAAAAAAAAAATAAATAAATAGAGAAATATGTTGTGCACATCTTATAGTTTAAACAATATTTTATTAATATTATGCATTAGATACATCATAACGTATATAAAAACCAGATTTTTCAAGAGTCTTTCAGAATTTCAGAAAAAATCCCTACTTGTTGTCAAAATTTGAACCTTATCACATAAAAAACAAATGAGTAGATACCATTAAAACAATAATTCCACAGATTTAAATGTCTCACCTGGTTAGTTTTTGATCAAGTAGAAAATACATCACTTAAACATAAACTTTCACATTTTGACACGCTGCCGCCACTGCCGCCGCCACCAATGACAACACCAGAAAAGTAACACCTAAGTCTCGTCTTATGGCATTAATATTGCCAGGCTTGACAGCAATAATTCCACAGATTTAAATGTCTCACCTGGTAAGTTTTTGATCGAGTAGAAAATGCATTACTTAAACTTAAACATTTTAACATGCCGCTGCCACTGCCGCTGTCACCAATGACAACACCAGGAAAGTAAAGCCTATGTCTCAACTTATGGCAATGTTAGGCTTGAAAAAATCTGATATGAATAACAAAAAGATTTCAGCGCTGACATGCAGACATAATCAGACGCCCTTTGTTCATAAATCATGTATTATATAAATATCCATTTTATCTGGTAATTTTTCTAACATAACAATATAATTATTTGCATATTATGTAATTGTTGTTCTAATGAAAAATTGTATAGAAAATCCCAATATATGTTTTATTCTCCAGCATCTATTTTCTGTTTCAAATTTCAACAAAATTGGTACATAAATGAACCTGTAATGGTCATTTGTGGGTTTTTGCTATATAAAGTAACAGCAGCCATCTTGGATTTCAGATGGACATATCAGATATAATTTTTAATCTATAACAAACAAGGACCGTCCATAGAAAATTTTATTTGGATTGGCCAATTAGTTTCGAAAGAGAAGACTACAGTTTACACAAACATGCATATATACAAGCATGCACAAATGCACACTTTACCATACCATGAGCTAGAAATGAGAAATGATGTGTGATCATTCAATTAGCTTTTCATGGAAATGGAAGTTAAAGCACTATAAACTTTATTTTTCAACAATTCAGTGGTCGAGTATGATTTTTTTTCCATCTTAAGAGGATTCTTTGGCTAACTCTGTTCTATCTGTGTAACTGCCCCACGACAGGAGTTTATATACTCACAGCAGCAGTTTCATTAAATAACCTTCTTACAAAAATATTCTCCTTACTGTAAAATATAGAGTTCTTAAATCATGTCAGATACCTTGAACAAGATGAATTTTAAGCAATATTTTATGTTTTTTTGCTTACTTTTATTTATTTCACACTGCTGGATGACATTTATTGTTAAGTAAAGTGAGTCATGGGTGTTTTTGTCGCACAAAAACCAGTTTCAGTTTACAGGTTACGTTAAAAACTGAGTCTCTTAAGTTCAGATTTTAGGTCTTGTCAGCAAAGTTGTCATAGTTACATTATAAACATCATTATTAACCTGAAGAGTGTGAAAACATGAAGCTAGTGAATTTAATACATGATATTTAATTTAAAATCCGACCATGGAATAATTTTGTGTTTGTGGCATTTGCTGCATAATTATCGACAAAAAATGAATAATATTTAACGTCCTTAATTTGTTACCAAATGTGTTTAAGGGAAAAGTCAGATATATCATTTAATATAGTAATATTTTAATATCTTAATATTGTAACATTAACTCCAGGTCTCACCTATATTGTATGTGGTGCTGTTTATTTTCTTCCCTGTCAGAATAGATGTTTGAATTTTTGTGACCGAATGCGTTTTTTGTTACAAAATGCATTGTAACAAAGCTGATATGCTATGCTATTCTTCCCAAATCATAAATCTGGATTTTGTTGAAAAAAAAATTGGTTTGTTAATATCAGTGGCACTGTCATGGTAAGCAAAAGTAAAAAACTATTTGAATATATGAGGCACTGTGAGTAACAAATTGCAAGACAGTTAGATGCATTTGTCTTCTCTTGAAACTATTTGTAAACAGATACTCTTGTACTTCATCATCCTTTACATCAACCAATGCTTATTTATGGCTTTTTTAAAAAGAACTGTGTATGTTTCAAAATTTTGCACTACACTTCTGGCATAGCAATATCAAATTTTTAACATCCATCTTGTTAAATACAGCTAGTATGTGCAACAAAACTGATGGGAATGGATAAATGGTATAATATATCCCAGTCAAGTTTCACTAGTTTAATACATAATGAATTTGCTATATACAATATTGTACAAGTTTCACTAGTTTAATACATAATGAATTTGCTATATACAATATTGTACAAGTTTCACTAGTTTAATACATAATAAATTTGCTATATACAATATTGTACAAGTTTCACTAGTTTAATACATGATGAATTTGCTATATACAATATTGTACAAGTTTCACTAGTTTAATACATGATGAATTTGCTATATATAATATTGTACAAGTTTCACTAGTTTAATACATGATGAATTTGTTATATAGAATATTGTACAAGATTCACTAGTTTAATACATGATGAATTTGCTAAATACACTATTGTACAAGTTTCACTAGTTTAATACATAATGAATTTGCTATATAGAATATTGTACAAGATTCACTAGTTTAATACATTATGAATTTGTTATATACAATATTGTACAAGTTTCACTAGTTTAATACATTATGAATTTGTTATATACAATATTGTACAAGATTCACTAGTTTAATACATGATGAATTTGTTATATACAATATTGTACAAGATTCACTAGTTTAATACATGATGAATTTGCTACATACAATATTGTACAAGTTTCACAAGTTTAATACATGATGAATTTGTTATATACAATATTGTACAAGATTCACTAGTTTAATACATGATGAATTTGTTATATACAATATTGTACAAGATTCACAAGTTTAATACATAATGAATTTGCTATATACAATATTGTACAAGTTTCACTAATTTAATACATTATGAATTTGTTATATACAATATTGTACAAGTTTCACTAGTTTAATACATGATGAATTTGCTATATACAATATTGTACAAGATTCACTAGTTTAATACATGATGAATTTGTTATATACAATATTGTACAAGTTTCACTAGTTTAATACATCATGAATTTGCTACATACAATATTGTACAAGTTTCACTAGTTTAATACATGATGAATTTGCTATATACAATATTGTTAAAGTTAATTTGTTCTGCTGTCAAGAAGATGCTTCACTTGGATATTTTCACTAGTTTAATCTAACAGGTAAAACAATTTTTTTATTTTTTAACATTAAATAGTATACCTAATTTTGTTCCATCAGGGAAATCTTTCACAGGAAAATTTTCACTGGCGAAATTGAGTCAACAGAACAATTTCACTGTTTCACTTTTATAAAACATAAATACGTTTTTCTGCATGATAGTTGGGGCCTACTTATGACAATATAACCACAGTTTAAACAGAATTAGAATTATATTCAATCATCTCAATATGTTTGATTTTTTTTTTTTTTTTTTAAGTTTTTTGTCATATTATTACCCTGTCATGTTCTGGGTGCCAAGTATGATGTTTAAGTAGACATAAACTTTTTCAATTTAAAAGATTTATCTCATAATATCAAATTTTTTCCATTATAATTAAACACAAAAGTTTCCATTTATTTACAATGCACTGCATTGCATTAATGTTATATTGTATATAATATACAAATAAGTAAAAATGCACCATAATTTAAATACAGTTGAATCAAAAGGTCTGGGGACACTTGCATATTAATTAGGATCATAAATGTTTGACCTCACTTCCATGTCATTTCTACCTAAAAATATAAATATCCCAGCTGCTTTGAAAATACTGCTTATTCTCAAAATTTAAGAAAAGTATAGTGCACCTGAAAAACATATCAATCAAAAACATTATAACCAAACAGATTTATCAAGCTTTACGATGACAGTAAACTGACAAATGTTTTCATGCTCAAGATCTGCTATAGTTGGATTTTACCTTTGTCCTTGAAAAAAGCTGTTGATCATGCAAATCAGCCAGTGGATTAGACAATTCAGCTAAAGAAGACCCAGCTTCATTTTGATAAAGTGATTATTATATACACAGTTCAAACCAGACTGGTTTCTATGACAACAGATCTGTTTGCCTGTATGCACAACTGAGGACATGACAATCAGAGCAGATTAGGAAAAATGGTTTTGAATCATTCACATACATGGTTAGGCATAATACATAGTTGTTGTTATTTGTTATGTCACCATTCTAGGCTGTGTAATACACTATCTATTACGTCTATGATATTGGGGTCACGGTCAATTTACTCTCAAAATTGGTTAGGCTATATGCATACATCGTTTTTTGAAATTTCAAGTTTCTGGAATTTTTTGTTGATGACATAATAATGCTGGAAGTTTTTGCTGCTGAAGGTAATTACAACATTAAATAAAGGTCAAGGTCACTAGACCAATAACTTAAAGATCCTTAACTACTCCTTTAAGCACCTATATCATTATGAACCAATAATAGCTTTAAAGGAATCTTTAAGGACACCTTAAAGGATCTCTAAGAAATTCTGAAAGATCCTAAATGGAATAGAAATTTTTATTTGTTTAATTTGTTTTTTTTTCAATACAATTTAAAATTTGATAATATGCAACATAGGAGAGGTAGAGTCCACCTGTACGAATTCTTGCAGTGTGTTTTTTTTTTTTTACCATTTTTGGGAATGGGGCCAGGGCCTGTGCAATTGAAAATTTTTCCGTCATTTTGAGACAAACTGGAAAATTTTTATGTTGGAAAATCCCCCCCCCCCCCCCCCAAAAAAAAAAAAAAAAATTGCAACAATGATGTGTATGAAATAATGAATTACACTGAAAAACAAATCACATTTAAAATCATAATTTCTTTATTTTCTCTTTCAGGACAATAAATTTGATTAATTTACAGCAAGATTTTTTTGGCATCATATTTTTTGAATCTGTAAATGATATTTTTGACTTTGTTTGAGATAGCAAGGGGGTAATTTTATTTGTATCTATTTTTTGTCACTGATTCAGACACCAAAAAATTAAATTTTCAATATGATTGGGAATTTATGGAACATATTTGGGAAATTTCTAGTCTTTTTGTGATTGGGAATGGGGCCCAATTTTGGCCCCAAATTAAGCCAAAAAAAATTTTGTCTTCAAGTTGATTAATAAATATTTATTAACTTTTCTATTAATTTTATACAGAGCAAATATACGTGATGGAATTCTTTCAGACTAGATTTCTCAAATATGAAATAACAAAAAGACAGAAACTGCATTTTTGCACAGGTAAATTAGCTGTCTTTTAATGAGACATGTGATAAATATAAAAGGTATTATATGCAAATATTTGTTTTACTTTCTTGTATACAGCAGTACTTGTGTAATGCAAGATCACAGGTGTTTTTACCTACAGAATTTTACCTGTACACTTTCTTATCTGGGTGCAAGGTTCTTTTGAAGTCAAATAACATGTTTAATGCAGAACTATCCAATAAATATAAAGTTGGTTTTGTGTGGTTAAACACAAGATTTTGCTTGGTATATATACAGCATGGTTACTTAGAAAAATAATGACAAAGCAAAATAAATCAGAATGCTACTTCAACTTAATAAATATATAAATATTCTATTGTTACATTTTGAATTGTTGAGAAATATATTTCTCAAAATTAAAACTATTCAAGTTTTTACTGTGTCAGTATCACAAATGTCAGTTTCATATAGTCACTCAAATTGCTCTCTCTCTCTCTCTCTCTCTCTCTCTCTCTCTCTCTCTCTCTCTCTCTCTCATTGACAATAGAATTGATAGATCTTTCTGTCAAATCCTGACCCATCCTCTCTCTTTGATTTGGTCATTCTCTGACTTGTCAGTCATGAAACTGATAAATCTCTCTCTCTCTCTCTTTCATATTATTGCTGAAAAAAAAAACAGAATTCATTATTCTTTTTACTAAACACACACACACATGAGATGAGATCAAGGATGTTATACTAGTTGTTGTTGTTTTGTTGTTGCTATGTTGTTTGATGTCACATCAAGAACTTTTCAGCTATTTGTGACAAGAGCAAAGATGTTATACTCGTTGTCATGTTGTTTAATGTCACATCAGCAATTTTTCAGCTTTTTCTGGCAAGAGGAAGTTTATTAATTTCAGTGGATCAATCTAAGGTCTAAGTTTGTGTATGCGTGAGATGTGCAATTGTGTATTATGGTCTGCCTTGTACTAGCATGCACTTAGGGCGACTTTCTGGTAACATACTAGTTCACCAGGTCAGTATACTTCAGACAAGCATCCAATCCCCCCCACCCCAAGTCCATTATCCTGACACCAGGGGAACCAGTACATAATCTGTCCTCTTAATGCTGAGTGCCAGACTGAAGCAGTATCTCAAACTTTAATGTCTTATGTATAATGACCTGACTGGGGTTCAAATCCATGACCTCCTGCCTGAGGTGTTATACTAATGTATTACATGCTTTTTAGGCATGCATTCGTCATGTTCCTATTTAAACCTAAATTCATCACCTTTAACTAACTTTTACAGGTAAATAGTAGCAGTGGTAATAGTTTTAAAGTATTTAAACATTGTCACTATAACTAGACTGGTGATCCAAAGGATAAGTAATACCCTGCCACCCTCTCAGGAAACCGTCCGCAGATATATACAGGTACATACATAAATTGTAAGATCAAGAATTAGCTTTTTTCTGTTATTCTGAAGTATTACTCATTTCCAGACAATAACACAAATTTCATGGGTAAAAGAAACCTTTCTTACTTGACCATAAGCATTGTGTATAAGTATGAAGTCAATTTCCAGACTGGGTAAAATTTAAAACAGAAAAAAAGGGAATAACTCCAGAACGATAATCAAGAAATCATCAAAAATTGTAAGATACCTTCCTTTCATTACCATAAGCTTTCTATATCAATATGAAATCAACTGGCAGACTGGTTCTGGAGTTATAATCTGGAAATGGGTAAAACTTTCGAATATCTGAAAAAGGGGCATAACTCTTGAACAATAAATAAATCTTCCGAAATTAAAAAGAACCTTTCTTTTATGACCATAAGCTTTGCATATAAATATGAACTTAATTGGCACACTGGTTCTGAAGTTATCATCCAAAAATAGGTAAAACTTCAAAATAACAGAAAAAGGGGCATAACTCTTGAATGATAAATGGGAAATTTTCAAAAACCGAAAGGGACCTTCCTTTTTTTAACCATAAGCACTGTATATAAATCATTTGTGAAGACTTTTTAAGTTATCATTGGGAAACCAAATATTTCGGACGGACGGAATGATGGACAGCATAATGGACGGACTTCAGGATCACTATATACCATTTATTGTTTGCATGAGACCTTGGTGGCCAAAGCACACACTTACCAATCACAACACTTTTCACAACCTAGGTGCAAATCCCAGTTGAGTACATCTGAGTGTGAGAGTGTTTGTCAGTTTGCATGCCAAAAGGTCACTGGGCACTCCAGTTTCCTCTTCCATCTATGAACTGACAACTTTGATATTAATGAAGGATTCTTGACTGGGGTGTTAAACACCATTACTCCAAGCCAATCCAAGAGATTGATTAACTGCTTATTGGAGAATATATTTTGATATATTTGAGGATCCAGGCCTCTACAGATTTCCTATTTGGGGCCAACTGCCAAGGTTTTTGCTGATAAGATATCACCTATCCTAGGTATGTTACATCTGAAATGTAATGTTATGTCTATATTATCAAGGTATAGCTATAGTAATACTTATCAGAAATTATTTTCAATTATTTAAAGAGCCCATCCATATATTTGTCTTTTTTGTACCCCATTGTCAAGTTTTTGCAAATTGAATAATAATTGTTTAATGGATGATTCTCTGGCTTGTAAAATATAATCCTAACCCTAGATATTGATTATATGCTTAATAAGCTGATTTTAAAATAATTTATAGTGCCCCACTACAGCTTTCCTATTGAGGCCTCAATGTCAAGGTTTGTACAATTTTAATGGCAATATTTGATTACTGGTCCAGCTGTTGTACGATTGATTACATCTCTACATATTTTTTTCCATTTTAAATTTAAACAAGAGTCACGGAAACTCCGTGAAATCCAGGTTTTCGTATTTCAGAGAAGGGGGTTTCAGAGAGAAATGGTACCTAGTTAACAATAAATAAGGGTGATCATGTGTCTTGCAGGGACCTGGTTGATAGTAAAGGGATACCTGTAATGGGTTAAGATTTAATATATCATATGTATATATATATATATATATATATATATATATATATATATATATAAAAGCATCATACATCAGAACATGTTAAAAGATTGCAATTATGACAAATTATTTAGAAATCTGAATGTTGTGTTTTCATTTCAATATAATTTCATTTAAGAAAAGATCCATAGTGGCATCTGCACCTAAACATATTCGGAAAAATCCAATTTAATGCAAAAATAGTCAACATCAAAATATTTTGCCACCATAATCATTTTACAAAACTAAAATTCCATAAATAGTAAATTCTACATCTAAATATCATCAAAAATAGCCAATTTCATGCCAAAAATTGTAAATTTCATGCAACAATAGCCATTTTAGTGCAGAAAACACAAAGGTCAAAATGTAGGTCATGACATTGACCTTTGATTTTGGTTTAATTTTCATAAATAGTGAATTCTACGTCTAAATATCATAAAAAATAGCCAATTTCATGCCAAAAATTGTAAGTTTCATGCAACAATAGCCATTTTAGTGCAGAAAATACAAAGGTCAAAATGTAGGTCATGACCTTGACCTTTGATTTTGGCTTTATTTTCATCAGCATTGCTAGAAAATATGAAAACTGAAAACCCCATGTCATTATCTTTACATATGGCCAAGATATAGCTAGAGGTTGCTTATTTTGTGAAATGACCTAAGCAACTGTGACCTTGACCTTTGATGTATTTATCCCAAAAGCAATCCCAACCAATATCTTATCACAATACATGAATGTGCCAAGTTTCTTTCATAAATGATATTTACTTTTCAAGTTATCATCTGGAAACCATTTTTTGACGCCAGCCCACCCGCCGACATTCGGTAATCTAAGAACCAGGTTTCTACGAAAACCTGGTTAAAAACATCATCATATTTGGGTCAGAAGATAAAAAGATTAATTACATCATAACATTTACTGATGCATGATGCATGATTTATTGCGGACTACACAAGACAGACACTAAAATTTATAAATTTATTCATTTTTAAAAAGCTTGCCGGGTAAACTAAAAAATACAAGTATCATAAATTTAATGTTTTTTTCTGACATGCTGTAAAAAGTATTTTTAAAAGAAAACCAAAAAAAAACAAACTGTGTTTCTTTTCATGTAATTGTTAACATAAATCAACTGTTTTGTAGCTAGAGCATTCAAAAAAAAAAAAAGAAAGAAAGAAAAATGAGATGCTTAAAACGAAATGTTAGCATTTTTTAAAACTTATTATTACTTGGTAATGATATTAGAAATACATGTAATAGTTTTGTCTCATTTGTTTAAAATAATTGAAATAAAAAATTTGATTTTTACGAAAAGAAGCAAACCTCATTCAGAGAGGCCACTGCGGTAGCTCAATTGGTAGAGTGCTCGCTTCGTAAGTGGAAGGTTGTGGGTTCGAGCCCCAGCCGGGTCTGACCCAAGACTTGAAAGTGGGCAGTGACTGTTCTTTCCCAAGCACTCAGCATTATGAAATGAAAGTCAGTTCTTTCGGATGGAACTTAAAATAAACCAGGTCCTGTGTTACGGCAGACGTGGCACAATAAAGAACCCTGCTGTATAATGCCATCAGCGCAACGCACAAGCAAAATTTCTGCACTTTCGCCTATAGCTGGTGATGTCTCGAGTCGATATAAGTGTAATATTCTTGACTGGGACGTTAAACACCATTACTCAACTCAACTCATTCAGAAAATTCCCTCAAAATAATAATGAGATGCTTTTTCAGATTGAATATTTAGCAGGCTTCTATTTCTCGCTCAATTCTTTCATCATTGCATTATAATGTAAAAACTACTCAATTTTTACGTAAAAATTCTTAATTGTTACATATGTAAAAATGTAGAAGTTTGAAAATGCAGAAATACATTTCAATGTGTACAAACTTAGTTTAAAATGTAAACATATTTATAATTTAATTTTTACACATGCATAAATCAACTTTTACATATATAAAATCATTTGGAATATCTTAAAATAATTTTAAGTTTGGGTGGGCTGATGCCTGAACATAATAATAAGAAAAAGAAGACTCAAGGTCTGTGGAAAGTTGAGTTGAGTAATGGATTTTAGCGTCCCAGTCGAGAATATTTCACTAATATTGAGACATCGCCAGCTATAGGTGAAAGTGAAGAAATTTTACCTTTGTGTTGTGCTGATGGCATTATACAGCAGGGTTCTTTATCATGCCATGCCTACTTTCACAATGGACCTAGTTTATTTTAGGTTCCCATCCAAAAGAATGGAAACTTTCATTTCATAACACTGAGTGCTTGGCAAAAGAACAGCCACTACCCACTTTCAAATCTTGAGTCAGACCCAGTTAGGGTTCCAACCCACAACCTCCCACTTATAAAGAGAGCAATCTACTGAACTACCCCAGTGGTGGTCTGTGGAGAGGAATGTAGTTTTGGTGTTTAAGACCCAAGTCCAGAATCTTTAGAAGAGATTTATATCAAAACTGATTTTATCATTAAAGTCATGACTAGAACTGGCTTTTCAAACTGATTTATTTTAATTATGAGTTATGGAACTCGTTGGTTTATCACATGATCAATGTCTCCTAATGTAAGTGTTGAACAATATTAAAATCCTTTATGTCAAAAGTTCCCGAAATAACGCCGTCATGACGGAACAACGTCACCATTTGTTACCAACAGAAACAGTTGTCCTGTACAAACGATATGATGTACCACATATTGTTTTTGATATACTTTTGTCAAATATAAAATAAAAAGATAAAATCTGATAAAACTTGACTAATTTTTTTATAATTTCATTGGTTGAAAGGTAAGAATACATTTAGTTTTTTTTTTTCACCATGACCCTGAGTGCTTATTAACAACACTAACTCACATGCCACCAAGTTTGTGATGTCTTTCCTGTCTGTGTCATAAAGGACATTGTTGATGGCGATGCAAATCATTCACAGGATGTCATCTAATAATGTACTTTAATTAATTGTCATCTGATGAAGTAAAAGGATATAATCTAATGAAGTAATAGGATGTCATCTGATAAATAGAATGACATCTGAAGAATAGGATGTCACCTGATGAAAAGAATGTCATCTGATGAACAGGATGTCATCTGATAAATAGGATGTGATCTAAAGAATAGGATGACATCTGATGAATAGAATGTCATCCAATGAATATGATGTCATCTACAAAATAGAATATCATCTAAAGATAAGAATGTCATCTGATTATTAGGATGTCATTCAATGAATAAGATGTCATCTGATGAATGAGATGTCATCCAAAGAATAGGAAAACATCTGATGAATTAAAAGGATGTCATCTGATGAAATAATAGGATGTCATCTAAAGAACCAAATAAAAAGAGTGTTAAAACTTGATATCAAACATTTTGTGAAGTTTAAGAAAAACATTGACAAAAGTTTATTTTTATTATTGTAAAGAGACCTGAAATCAGTTACTTAAACTTTTCAGTCATGCAAACCAGTGTTATATCTGCAAGTTTTTTTTAAGACCATTTGAATTCTGAGTTTTTAGTTTTGGGCCAGTTAGAATTTTTGTTTAATATGTTAGCCCTATAACATGGCCAAGTGGTAAGTTTTCAACTGCTAGGGAATTCCCTTGTTAGAGTCAAGGCATTTTGACTAGGGATATAAACCTATTTCACTCATTTACACTGTTAGTATTTCACTTATCATTCTCAATGATTTACTTCACTAAATATATTCACCACTTCACTTTACTCAAGTCTCTAACTATGAGTAACTTCACTTCAAGTACTTGCTCATTTCACCCAATACATTCACTCCTCTCTATGATGACTTTGTGTTCTTAAAAACATGAAGTTTCAAGCTTCTAGGTGATTTGGTAAATGACAAGATCATTTTAAAGTTTTACTACTTCAATGAAATATAACCTTGAGTATGAGTCGGAGTCAAATAGCTGTGCCATTTGGTAGAGCTTTATGCCCTTTTATTTATGAAGTTTCAAGTTTCTAGACTGTTGGATATGAAAAGAAATGGTTCAAAGTTTTACAACTTAAGGTCACTGTAATCTTGAATGAGGGTCAAGGTCAACCAGTTTTGCAAAATAGATTTAGCAATATCCCTGCAAAGTGTCAAATGCAGCCATAGGTTACTGGTTCTAGAGAAAAAGAGGCATATTATAGACAGCAAACAATGGAAGTCAAAACAAAGAACATTAAAACAGCTTAGTCAAACTTTTAAATGACTCTGACTATGTATAATTCAAACTTTTAAATGACTCTGACTATGTATAATTCAAACTTTTAAATGACTCTGACTATATAAAAATCAATTACTGTGTAGATTGAATTGGATAGGATTAATGGTGTCTTATGTCCCCGGTCAAGATTCTTCTACCTATATAAATGAAGTTTGTCCAGGAATGGTGGGGGAAACCAGAGTGCCCATAGAAAACCACTGACAAGCCAAATGAAAAACTTTTTAGGACTAGCTCAAGTGAGATTCAACCTTGGCAGTGAGGTGCTGTGATCTGTAAGTGCACACTTTGAACCACTTAGCAACAGAGAGACCTTAATGATTGTGTAGAGAATTAAAAATATAACTTTAACAATTCAGGACTTTCAAGGTTTCTAATTTGAATTTAGTCATTTTCAAAAATATAATATTTCACGACTCTCCAGATTATTTACAAACTCAGTTACAAATGTGTACAAATTATAAATATATATGTTTAACAATTAACCTTACATATATAAATTAAAACTTCTTGCATAAAAATGAAAACTTATGAGATTTTTATAAGACAATTAATGTCAGATTCCATGCTGATATGTTTTTAACGAGACAAAGAATAAAAAAATTGTAAAAGTTCTGCAGCTGTCATCATGGTCATTTATTTGATATGTGACAGTTTTAGTTCATATCTGTCAAGATAACTCTAAATTTAACCACGATATCATTTGGGTTGATAGCAAGATAATTTTTACATCTGTCTTTTTCTCTGTCAGAACCTTAGGTATAACAATACCTTTTGTACAACAATATTCCCTTCACCAAAAAAATTCATAATATGTAAACTGACTGTCATATATGGAATTAATGTTTATTTTTTAACTTTTGAGATGTATAAAAAACTGAAACAAAAAAATGGTTGGTTGGTTTATAGATGATATGTGACACGTCAACATTTTTTCAGCTTTTTACAATGAGACCATTTTTCTTTTTTAAACTTTTAGAATTGTTCTAAAAACAAATCATGTGTGCACGAGTTTTATGAAAATATTAATCATCATGAAGGCTCCTGTTTCACAATTGTTCCTGAATTAAAAGTTGTCATATCTTAAAAACCACTGTGGTAGCTCAGTTGGTAGAGTGCTCGCTCTGTAAGTGGGAGGTCGTGGGTTTGAACCCCGGCCGGGTCTGACCCAAGACTTGAAAGTGGGTAGTGACTGTTCTTTCCCCAAGCACTCGGCATCACGAAATGAAAGTCACGGTTCTTTCGGATGGGAACTTAAAATAAACGAGGTCCCATGTCACGGCATGGCACGATAAAGAACCCTGCTGTATAATGCCATCAGCCCAATGCACAGGCAAAATTTCTGCACTTTCGCCTATAGCTGGTGACGTCTCGATATAAATGAAATATTCATGACTGGGACGTTAAACACCATTACTCACTCACTCTCATATCTTAAAATTAGTAAATTTCAGCAATTTCTTTTAAAACTATAAATTAATGAACATTTTTCACAAAACTAAATACAGATTTTATAAGCTTGCAGGAATCTTTAAAATGACACCTTACATTGTATATATTTGAAACAAGAGGCCTTGAAGAAGGCCTGTGCTGCTCAACTGGCAACAACAAAACAAAAAACTAGCTCTTCTAGGGACCTCCAACACCAAATTTGGTTTAATTTTGTTTCATTTGCCAATAACAAGGCAATGTAAAAAGTTATGGAAAAACCCGTTACAAACATTAAATGGCCAGAGTTCTACATCCCATATACCAAATTTGAACAAACCCGATCAACAAATAAATATGTTATGGCCATATTCCGTTTTTTTTTATTTATAGTAACAGTGGCCATCTTGGAATTAGGACTGGGTTGAAAATTACAAA
This sequence comes from Tegillarca granosa, assembly GCA_029721355.1. Taxonomy (NCBI): domain Eukaryota; kingdom Metazoa; phylum Mollusca; class Bivalvia; order Arcoida; family Arcidae; genus Tegillarca; species Tegillarca granosa. The sequence continues at coordinate 28,286,357 of CM056605.1, forward strand.
CTTTAATCTATTCCATGAAGGGACCTTCCACACCAAATTTGGTTTCATTTGGTTATGTTGTTTCAGAGAAAAAGATTTTCAAAGAATCAACTATATTTAGCTGCTAATTTGCATATTGCGGCAATAACATGCCAATGAAAAAAGTTACATAAAAACCCATGAAATATATTTAATGGACAGAGTTCTACATCCATATACCAAATTTGAACCAAACTGATCAACAAATAAATATGCTATGGCCATTTTTCTCTTTTTTTCTATTTATAGTAACAGTGGCCATCTTGGATTTAGGATCGGGCAGAAAATCACAAACCTTAATCTACTCCACTTAGGGACCTTCCACATTAAATTTGGTTTAATTTGGTCATGTGGTTTCAGAGAAGAAGATTGAAGTTTATGTACTCACGCATGCAAGGGTGGACGCAAGGACGCTTGGCCAGCTGGCTATAGCCACTTCAAAGATTTCAAATTTGCAAGATATAAGTTAGGGACAATTTCAGTTAAGAAATAATTGTAAAAATGGGGCCTGCATTGCACTTATGTGCACTAATGATGATTACAGTTCTAGTTAAATTGCCACAGTTCAAGCAGTCTATTATACTAGAAATGAGCAAATCAAGTAGGGGCCTTTGACAGAAAAAAAAACTCTTTCCCACTTGTGGTCAACTGAGGTTGAACCCACAGCAGTCAGTGAGTGAGCAAGTGAGTAAGTGAATGAGTGATTGAGTCAGTGAGTGAGTCAGTACGTAAATGGGTGAGTTAGTGAGTGAGTCAGTCAGTGAGTAAATAAGTGTATGAACGATTGAGTCAGTGAGTGAGTCAGTAAGTGAGTCAGTGAGTGAGACAGTAAGAAATTGAGTGAGTCAATCAGTGAGTGAGTCAGTCAGTGGGTCAGTCAGTCAATCAGTGAGTGAATGAATTATTTATAATAGCTGCATTAGTATTACTGCAGCTATATATATTAACAGATAGATAATGTAATAGGGACAATATTATAAGTGAAATAATAAATCAATGTAGAACTAAATACAATAGATGATTTAATTACTAATACAAAACTAATGAGAACTAGTAATATCACAGATAAGTTATAATAAAAACATTGAATGATGAAATATTATATCTCATTGAACAAATTCATTTCCTAAAAAAATTCAAAAAAAGTGATGTCCAATGACATTGCTAAAAAAGCTCTTACATCTTAGATGCTGAATAAAAAAAGCATCCCTTGTAGGTGCAAAGTCATCACAATCCAACAAAATGTTTTCTGAGTAGATCGTTGACCTTGACAGAGATATATTGGGGAACTTTAAAATGACAGAATAAATAAAATTACTGGCTAATTCTACAGCTTCTGAACCCGCAGCAGTGAGAGGTATTGGGCTTAAAGGCATTAACCATTTTGCCACCTTAAAAAGGACTCTTTTTTCACATGTCTTCATTTTTTTAGTTTGGAAAAATATGTATTTAAATATAATTAAAACAGTCAATTAATATTTGCAAAATAAAATATTTAACAATCTTTATTAAAGCTGGAAACCTAACAGATTCTCAACCCCCTCTCCTGCTGCCCCCCTTGATTACTTACATGCATTTTTTATAACACATAAGGATTATTTTTAGCCAATGTTTATGCCAGTGTTTTTACGTTAAAATGTTTCAAACTTTATTCAGAGAATACCGTAAAACCCTGATTAGCTTTTAAGGCTTGTTGAATGGTTGGTTAGTTAAATGATGATTCTTTGATGCAACAACACTTTTTTCAGTTTTTTGTGATTCATTACCATCTTTTATTCATTTAATTTTTTTGCATTTTCACATTTCACATTTTGCATCATTCCCATTATCCCCTTTTTATCTGAACTGAAAATGAAAGTAAGGCCATGCCAAATTAATTTGTAGTTCCTCAGACCCACCCCCCTCTAAAATTTAGAATCAAAATTAAAATTAATTTCATTTTCAAATCCTTTTCTGCCTGTCTAAAATTTCCAGGAAAAAAGGAGTAATTTGTGAATGTAAATTTAGAATTACGATCTGAATGACTTGTTTAAAAATAAAATAATGATTTAGTACATTATATGCTTATTTGTTGAGTAATCATTGGGTAACTACAATTTTATGCAAAAATCATCCGTTTTTAACAATACGTAGCAATGGGACTATACCTGGTATAGTCCCCTGACATCCAAGTTCCGTTTCTTGTGTGTCTCCTCACAAACCAAATCAGGTTACTCCCCTTTGTTCAGGTGAAACTGATTATTGTTGTAAGATACAAATCTGCCTCTGATTGAGGAAGGATTTACGAATGTCTATTCCAAATTTCAGATCTGAATGACTAGTACACAAGTAAAATAATGAAGAAGGACTCAAAGCACTTCATAAACATTTTCAAACAAATTTCTTAAAGTCGTGAAAATTGATGATGATCTATTCAGATCAAGTAAATCAACCACATCTTGTGCAATCTCTATTTTTTTTTTTTTGATTGTTTATTGATGTTTAAAATTTATGATGTCATATTTGAAATCACAGTTGATTTGAAAACTGAATTTTGCTCTGATTAGAAAAAAAGACACAGGATGATCATGTACTAAATCTATTATGTACAATTTTCTCTGGAAGAATTCTCCTATAGTGCTGAGATGGAGCCTCAGTGACTGAGTGGTCTAGAGTGTACGATTATAGATCACAGTGCCTCTCACCGATTAGGTGAAAATCCAACTCATGACAGATTCCAGTGCAAGAAAGTTTGTCAGTTTGCCTTCTCTGGGCACTCCAGATTCCCCCACCATTCAAGAAATGACTGCCTCAAAATGAGTGGATATAAAACACCATTACTACACTCCTCCTATAGTGTTGTTCCTCCTATAGTGTTGTTCAGTCACTTTACCTCTCCAAACAGTTGTCAGTTTGCCTTCTCTGGGCACTCCAGATTCCCCCACCATTCAAGAAATGACTGCTTTAAAATGAGTGGACATAAAACACCATTACTAAACTCCTCCTATAGTGTTGTTCAGTCACTTTACCTCTCCAAACAACACTATAAGAGAACAGTTCCAATGAGAGAGCTCCATAAAAGATTAAAGTTCAAATGGCGGCTAAAGTATATGGCACATTTATGTTTCAGATTTACCATTTCAAGATCATCTACTTATGCTTTTGCTTTTACTTTAAGCCCTTCAGGAATGACTGTTGGGAAAAGGGCATAAGGGCAACTTTTATCACTATTGTAAGGCTGTTTGCCTTAGATTCAAGATGGACAAAGTTTATAAGAAATGTTTTAAATAGAATCTGAAACCAACCTGCATTTCAATTTATATTTCAGTGCAAGTGTATGGTATCTTTTTAGAAAGGATTTGAATGATAAGATTAGTTAAAATTTATGTATACCTGCCCAATTTAATATATATTTTAACATTTTTTTCTCCAGTAGGTGTCCAACTCTAAGGAAGATTTTTTTTCCAAGCATAAGGATGATTATGATGGCTTAGATTTATTGAGAGTACTCTGGTCTGTTCAATAGAAATAAAAAGTTGTATTCACGAGTGCAGTGGAAAGCAACCAGTACCTTGAACAGGCCTCTGCTTTTTCTAGGTCTATTTATCAATAATTAAATTTTTAAACAGTCAAGCATCGTAGTTTTTTTACGTCTCTGATCTCATAGACGAAATTTTTTTGACTGCATACTTCACACGTCATACGTCATTACCCCTTAGACGTCGCTGACATCGGTTTCCTGACAACTAGGTCAAATATTCAGTCTGCCGCCATATTTGTCTAACTTGACAAAATCGAGTTTTGTTAACCTACAGGTGCATTATATCATTTGTGGATATGTTACACTGATGACAGGAAAATGTCCCCACTCAAGTACAGGAGCATCAACGGTTGGCTACCAGCTGGAACCACTTTATTTTTGGCTTCTGTAAGTTGATGTATTGTTGAAAGAGGTAACAATGTGTTATTGATTGATATTTTTGTACGGGTTAACATTTTGGCTTCGAACTCGGATGCCTCATTTTTGTCCAAACATATCTTGCCCCTCCCTCAGCCTGAAGCAATCGTCATTTATACAAATGTATTTTAAAGCACAGTCGCAGGCAATTAGTGTGAGTTGCACTGCTCCGATGTGTTTGCATGTTTACAAGCTCCCTTTGAATTTAAATACATGCAAGTGATACTTGTACATACTACACAAATGCACACCAAACGGTTAAGAAATGACGGTGAAACTAGCGTCCAAAGGTATTGGCAATAGTTATGGGCATTCAGCTGCATTGCATTTAGATTAATGTGCAGTTCTGTACTTTCTTTCATGTGTGAAGTTGTATAAAAAAGGTAGATTAATGTTATAAATATTGTATTTATTTTTGAATTTAGTTATAATTTGAATTTAATTACATGTATAAGGAATAATTGTAATTTTTTTTCGGTCTATGGGGTCACAGACCAAATTTTTTTGGTGCACCAAACGCATAAACTGCTTGGCAGTTTAGGCCATGGGCACCAAAAAATTCGGTCTATGACCTCATAAACCAAAAAAAATTACAATTATTCCTTAACTAGATTTAAGTTCATAGTCATATCCTATTAGAACAGAGATGTATAAAAAATTTACAAAATATAACAAGTCTGAAAGTTACGGGTCTCAAAGACCCGTATGTTTGAGACCCGTATTTTGAGACCCATATGATTGAGACCTGTATGAAAATCTGGGTGGCAGATATTTCAAACCCCAGATTTTTTTTATTTTTTGTTTTAAATATCTCCAAAGTCATGTAGTTAATTTAAAAAAAAAAAAATCATGAAATGATTAATGTTATGTTAATGGAACTATCTGTATGTCTGTTTGCAAATTGTTAAGATCAGGGTTGGTTATACACAGTATAAATTGATTCTCACCTTTAAAAATTCTGGAGGTTTCCTAAAAACACCTACACCAGGTGGTGTTCCAGTCAAAATTAAATCTCCAGGTTTTAGTGTCATAAACCTGTAATATGCAAATATTTGTTGATTATAAACAGTAGAAGTTAAAAAACAAAACAAAACAAAACCATAACAACCTCACTAATGCCACAGTATTTTTAAGTCCCAAAATCCATTTCAACTGTAATATCCACTATGATAGTAATTTGGTAGAGTGCTTGCTTCTTGTGTGGAAGATTGGGTTCTAAACCCTTACTGCATCTGACCAAGACTTGAAAATAGGTGGTGACTTATCCTCCACTAAGCACTAAGCATTAAGTCATGGGGTCCTTCATGGGATACCTTAAAAACTGATGCCCTGTGTCATGGTAGGTGTGGCAAACTAAAGAATTCTCCCTGCACATTGAGTGCATTGCATAGGTCAAAATTTCTGCACAATCTTCTATAGCTGGTGACATCTCAATATAAATGAAAAATTCTTGACTGGGACATAAAACATTCCATAAACTGAAGTGCTGGCTTCGAATGTGGGAGGTCAGGGGTTTTGAACCCCAGTCAGGTCTGACCAAGACTTGAAAATAGGTAGTGACGGTTCTTTCGCCAAGTACTCAGCATTTAGAAATAAAAGTCACTGAGACTTTCGGATGATACCTTAAATACCGATGTCCCATGTTATGGCAGAGCAGGGCACATAAACGTAACCCCCCCCCCTGCACATTACCATAAGTGTACAGCGAAGGTCAATATTTCTGCCACTTCATCTATAGCAGGTGATGTTTCAATATAAATGAAAAATTCTTGACTGGAACGTAAAACCCCAATAAATCAGTCAAATTAATCAACCCATTCCATTAACCAAAATCCAATTCTTTCTTTTTTTCTTTATAAGCCTCTTTTTCTATTATCATTATTTCATTTGTAACACCAAAAAATCTGACTGCAACAAAAAATAGCAATCAATCAAAGTTTCACTGCAGCACTGTAAACAAAATAGGACTTTTTATTAGAAATTTAAAAAGACCTTTGAATTCCTTTCTGATTTACTGTCAAAATTCTGAAGCATTCCAAAAAGAAAAGGTTGCATTTTTTTCTCCCATGGAGAAAAATTTAAAAATGGATTATCATCTTTTCCTTTCTTGTTTCTGAAAGTTAAAGTGTGTTGTTTCCTATTTAGATCTTAATCTCTCCTACTGTTGGAATCATTAAAGATGTTTCACTCCTCATTTTAAAACCAGCATTCTGTCAAGCACAGAAGTGATATACATTAGCACTTGGTTAGGTTACCATGAAAACAGCCCAAGCTAATCATTAACAATGTCTCACAACAACAAGTATTATTGAACATCAATAAAATGTATAAATTTAGTCTTTTTTAAAAAAAATCTGTATTTGGTTAGAAAAAGCCATAACAGACCATCAATTGACTGCATAGAAAATTTCAAAAACTTAAACAAGAGAAGTCTGGGATTTCATGATACTTTACTGAATAAAAGAGTAACCAATCCATAAAGAACTTTTATGTGATTGGAGGAAATATTGACCAATCATCACTCACCTTGAAACAAATGCAACCAATGAAGCTGTCTGGAATATCATCTGTTTTGTACTACTATCTTGTTTAGCTTTGCCATTAACCAAACACCTTAATCCTAAATTATGTGGATCTGAACAAAAAATAATAATAATAAAAAAACAACAAATAAATAAATAAATAAAAACTGAGTGGAAATGCATCATATTACTCAATTTTTAGCACAAGAATTCAACACATTAGATGATAACATAAAGTTGTGAAATTGATTCAAAGCTGGGTATAAAAGCTTTGCTATGCCATTATAATAATTGGAGCCTGTACGCTCACCTGGCAATTAAAGTAGTGATCGTTCTTTAGCCAAAAAATTAAATCATCACCAGGGCCCTTTAACGAAACCTTAGAAATCTTTCCCTAAAAAGGAATCAATTAAGGGTGTTTACACCTCTGTCACTAATAACAAGATGATAGGAGTAATGACATTTTACTTCCCAGTTAAGATTCTTTCACTTATATAAAAAAAGTCAGTTTTGGAATAGTGGAGAAAACTGGAGTGTCTGAAGAAAACCATGAACCTCTAGAAATCAAATTCAAAACTTCCTCATCCTAAGATACACCCAAGCAGAGTTTGAACCTTAGCAGTGAAAGGCACTGTGATTTACAAGTATGCTACTTAGACTCATATCAAAATTGTCAGTTCTTGAATGAAGTAAAAAAAAAAAAAGTTAGTGCTATGAGGAAACCACTGACCTTTGGCAAGTGAACTGACAACCCTTTAAATTGAAGACAATGTTGTCATCCCATAAAAGATTTGTGATTTTACTGTACATGATTTGACTGAGATGGCATAAAACAGTGTCACAATGGCATATAAATAGTGTCATAATAACATTGTCATTGCATACATATTAGTGACATATTGATATAACTGAAACAATCTTGACTAGGATATGCAGTAATATATATTACTTACCGTATTTAAAAAAAAATCTGAAAAACTGTCAGTTCATATTAAAAAAGGGCTAAACCAACTGGCTTTAATACCAAATAGCCAAAAAAAAAAAAAGCAAGACAATTACCTACGAGGTCTTCTTTCATTACAATTGCTGGTCCAAGGGGACAAAAGCAATCCATGGCTTTACCAATGGTCCATTGACCGCCGTTCTTCCCTTTAGACAACTGCCAGTCACGGGCACTTACATCATGTGCAACTGTAAAACCAAATACATAATTCATAGCATCTTCCTCCTGAAAAATTAAGTCAAATAATTTACTACAAAACCCGATAAAAGACAGCCTTGAGTGCAAACAAAAACACCAAAAACAAATTCAAGAACTACATGTAATTTTTTACTATCATTATTGATAATTATAAACGGTATCTCATTGTCAACAGTAGTAGCAGAAAGAGTAAGATATAAGCTCTATGTCCCAGTCAAATTCTTTCACTTATATTGTGATGGTCAGTTCCGAGATATGGTGGAGGAAACCAGAGTGCTTAAAGAAAACCAACAGCCTTTAGCCAGCAAACTAATAAACTTACTCACAGATAGATCTGTCTGGGATGGTGTTTTAGAATCTAGGTGGTGAGAAGTGCTAATACATAAGCAAGCACTTTAGACCACTCTGGCACCAAGCCCCCTGTACTTAGTGCCAGACATTTAACAATGTTAGGTAAAATAGTAACTTTTGGAAATTATTTTACACTCCTATCTTACAAAAGTCTTAGATGCTTCTCAGGGGTTCAAAATTATATTTCACAATTAAGGGTCCAGGACTTTATGCTTTTATTATTGGTAAGTCCCAAATTGAGATTTGGGAGGTCTCATTTCAGCACTGGAAGGTCCATGTGTGCCAAAATCGAATAAACTCATATTGATCACCTTCGTTTATATTCTTAATTAAACAAAAATATCAATATGCAACTTACAAACACTCAAGCATTGTCAAAGCGAAGGGGCATTATATTTTCATCACTGGAAATGATCAGAAAACAACAATTTTGACAAATTTCAATAAATTGATTTTGAAACTGTTTTTAATACACAAAAGAAGTGTATTCTAAAACCTGTCCTGACCACAGAAAAAATGGCAGGTCCGTCTGACTGTTACAGTAAAAATTCCAAGGATCCCAAAGTAAAATAAAAAAAGTCCCAGACCGTGGACCTCGGGAATTTTGAACCCCTACTTCTATAAATAAGTGTCTAAAAATTTTAAGTTTCTGTGGCCAAAATTGTTATGCAACCATTGGGCAATGGCTTCAACTAAATATACAAGAAAAGAGAAATATTTTGTTATTAGATAATGCCTGGTTCTTTGGATTGGCATATGATTAACTGATTAACTTTGAAAACCCTTGACAGCTATAACACTGGTATTAACTTCATCTATCAACAAACTTACCTTAACCTTCTTTGCTTCTCGACCAATTACTATGGTTAATTCAACTTCCCAGTCCAATTCCTGAAAATAAATTAAATAAACCATAAACAAAATCTGCTTGTGAAATACAACATTTATACCCAACACAAAGTGACAGTTTTGTTTTATTTATTAAAAACGAGCAAAGCCAAGTGATGTCTTTGCAAGGAAAATCTATAGACCAAGTTTGAATCCAATCAGACAATCTACTATAGCCTTTATATGCACAATAACCAATCAAAAAAGACATGAGCACTGTTTAAACAGACAGAACAAGTACACATTTTAACAAACTACATTGAGAGAGAGACAGACAGACACAGAGAAAGAGAGAGACAGAGAGAGAGAGAGAGAGAGAGAGAGAGAGAGAGAGAGAGAGAGAGAGAGAGAGAGAGAGAGAGAGAGAGAGAGAGAGAGGGGGGGCAGACAGACAGACAGAGACAGAGAATTACCTTTGTTTCCTCTGGATATATTAAGTCATCTGTTGGACCTATAATACAACTTGGAAATTTATTAAATATGACTGGTTCTGTGGGTATTGGGGCATTCTGTTCTTCACAGTGGTCCTTATAGTTCATGCCAATACATAGTACTTTATCAGGGTTGTATATAGGGGCCACTACTTTCACATTTTGTCTTGGTAATATAGTATCTTGATGTCCACTGTCAACAGCACTAAAAAATAATTGTATAATAATTATAACATCATTATAGTCATCTATATACTGTATAGGAATCCTGAAAAAAAATGAAATTAGGTCATGTCAACACTTTATGTCAGTTGATTATTCTGGTTTATGATATCTGAGAACATGTGGGAAAAATAACGCATGGGGGCCTAACACCTCCTAAACTATAGATGAGCACTGTATGAATTCAACATTACCACTCCTAAATGTACATTAAATTTTTTCCATTTTTTTCCAATGCCCTTTGCGAGAAATCCCAAATTCTCTTGAATGGACTTTAATACAGCCATTTCCAAGTCCTGAGGGGCCTTGGTGGCTGAGTGAACTAAAGTGTATGCTTACACATCACAGTGCCTCTCAATGCCTAGATGAAAATCACAATTATGCAGATCCTTGTGTCCCAAAGATTGCCTTTTAACTTGCTGTTGTTTTCTCTCGGCAAACCAGCATCTCAACTGTCCACCTTAATATAAGTAAAAGAATCTTGACTGGATAGCTAACTTCTCTTCATTCCACTCCAAGACCAAAACTGTGACGGGAAGAATAAATAAATGCAAGACCAACAACTGGGGTAATATGGTACCTCCCACAGTGACACTGTTGCAATAGACTTGAGCTACCATAAGACTGCTTTATATGCTTGTAAACTAAACTGCCTTCATTTTTTGCTTTAAACACTAGCATAATGTCTTAAAATATAAAAAAAGGAAGATATTTTGTGTTTATACTAAATACAGATATACTTGTATTAAAGGCTATCTCTATAGTGAAGTTGTTCCATTGTAATGGGAAAGAAAAAAATGCAGTGGCCAAACTAGGACTCAGACCCTACAGGGAAAAAACGAACAAACTGGACATTAGATGATTTGTCCAATTGAAGTGTAATGATAACTTTAGTGAAGTATAAGTGAAAACTTCAGTAGAAACTAGTTCTTTATTCCTGGTGCTGGTGTTTGTGTGTAGATGTGTGTATGGTGTCTCGTCGAGATATTCCGACAACCTTTGACTGCTGGTCCCAGATTGGCTTCAATCCCCTTTTTCCTCTTGTTGTGTCTGTGTGTATTGGGCTATCTGTGTGTGTGTAGATACAAAGATGCAATATGTAATACATATGGACTACTATATAAGGCCAATATTGGCAGGTTTGCATGTCTACATGCCTACAGGGGCTGTTAAGGTGTTTACATGTACAAATCAGCATTACTAATACCTAAACTATTAATTAATGTCAGAAAAATATATCTTTTACTATAATTTCTTATAATTTCACACAATACAGTACAATGCATATAGTGATTTTTAATTAATTATTAATCACTAGAGTTCCATGATATCAGAGTCTATTCATTTTAGAATAAAATTGCAAAAATTGTAATTTCTTAGTAAGGCCACTTTCACTGGTTCCCCAATGTTGTCATTGTAAATAGTTTGTGTTCACGTATTTACTAGTATTTCTGTATTATTATGTACGCATCAATTATATTTGCCACCTTTTAGCTGCAAGCAGCATTCTCTGTCCACCATCTAAGAATCCTCTCATGTCTGTAGGTAAAGTTGGATCAGCTTTCGACAAATCAACAATGTCTCCATTAGCTTCTTTTTCCACACCAAGTCTTCTTTTACCTCCCTCTTCAAATTGAACAAATCGCATGGCTGTTCTTTTGAATTTACAACCAGGAGTTGCTATACGTCTTAAAATAAATCTAGAAACACCGATATGCATCTATTAAAGTAACTAGCAAATGAAACTTTGAACCGATGTTAATAAACTTAGCTGACCTGGCCTTGATAACGGGTTCACAGGGTAGATAAACGAATTGTCGCGGCAGCTTAATCTAGTTTCACTTTCCATATATCATAACGGAGAAAATAAAGGTGTTCCGAGTGCACTTGGAAAATTGAATTTGGTTGACCATTGGCATGGCAGAAGTACGGTAAGGTTTGAACCTATGTTAATAAATTAACTGACCTGGTCTTGATAACGGGTTCACAGGGTAGATAAACGAATTGTCGCGGCAGCTTAATCTAGTTTCACTTTCCATATATCATAACGGAGAAGATAAAGGTGTTCCGAGTGCACTTGATAAAATAATTTCGTTGACCATGGCAGATGTACGGTAAGTTTTAGTTCCTAACAATTAAAAAAGATATTTTATGTTTAATAAGACAACTTCAACTGGTAAAATAATGTTAAGTATAAATGCCTACGATAAAATTTAATTCATGAATGCACGTTTTCTTTTGACAAGAGTAAAATGCTCAGGTGCCCCAGATTGCATCATCATGTGACTTTTAAGATGGATGGGAGCAAACGGGTGATAGATAATTCGCCCCATATCAGTTTGCTCATACGTTTTGCCAACACCTTTTTCCTTTTTTTGCACAAAGATCTAGGTCCATTCAAAACTAGGTTTCCAGAGAACCTGCAATAATAATGTGCTGAAGAAGCTCATTCTTTATATCTTATATATGTAACAGGAGGGACATTAATTCCTCCCCTGTTATTCTTGAGTTTCCCATGATCCTATGGGAAATCTAACCCCAAATTCCCTCGGATGGACTTTATACGGCCGAAAATATGTCAGTCCATCACTTCCGAGGGCCACACTGGCTACCAAACTGTAACAGGAGGGAGAAAAAATGCAGGGTTGGACCTGGGGATCGAACCCAGGACCTCCCGCACTATAGGCGAGTGCTCTACCACTGAGCTACCCAGACCTGCTACATTTATATATATGTATATAATTAGTCCTGAAAACGACACATATCCATATAGCAAAGCCGTTAAGAGTCATGATTTTCAGGACTAATATATATAATATTTGGCGAATGAGTGAGTTTTTTGCTTAAAGCTGCATTCAGTTTTTTAATTTTCTGAATTTTTTTTTATTTTCTAAAAATATATATTTTTTTAAAAATAGACAACTTATAATCATGATCTGTGAGATTCATTTTCTAAAATTTCATTCCTTTTAGCTGTAAATAAAGGGAATCCTCTGACCGGTTGGTCAATGTTTATCTATGATTAAGTTATGAGGCCGGGAGCATGCCCCACATGATGTATGGAAACTCCAGTAAGTCGAAAGTGAAACCTGACAAATTGTATTAATTGTCCATCATTAATATCCAGATGTATTCGCAATGGTGTTTTATATCCCTTACTAAGGCACAAATGACAAATCAATGAGGTTCTGTGTTTAATTTATCGTATTTCACCGTTTTGTAAGTTGTGTTTAAATGACCTGTTTTTTTTTATCACATAACCATGTTCTAATATTAGATCCCACATCTACATCTGACTGGGAAATTATTGTTGTTTCTGTTTTTATTTGAGCTTTTATCCTTGAACCAAATGAAGCATTGTTGATTAGAAACATCATTAATTAGATCAGCACTGTTTTAATTTTTTTCCTTGGAAAACTTAATTCAGCCTTAAGCCATATCAGCATTATTGGAGCTATCTCTGGTTATATGCACACAATAGATATATTCCTGAAATATACCCCAATACAGGCACAAATTGATGAAACATTATAAATATGTCATAATTATGATGTATCAATCTTAAACAATCCAATTCAGGGTTAGCTCTGGCTCTTGAAATGTAGGAACCAAAAAATAAAAAATAGCTGTATAAGTTGGGGCCAATTTATATAAAATAGTTCAAGTTTAGGCCCATAGGCAGATATTTTAGAAAGGGGGTGGGATTTTGAAGAATGTCATTGCACATGCACTTTGGTGCATGTGTGCACTGCAGTTACGCCTCACTAGGGGGGGTCTGGGGCATATCCCCCCCAGAAAACTTTAAAACTGAAACGTAAAAAGGTGCATTTTGGAGTATTTTAATTAATAATTAATAGTCAAATATGATGTTTTGAAGTTCCATTTTTCTTGGATTTTTTTGGCAAATACATCAACAACTTTATCAAAAACAACAGCGCGATCAAAGTAATTTCTTTTAAAATACAATAAATGTATATAGTATGTAAACCCACTCTTACAAAATTATCTATATTTCTATTTTTATGAAATAAAAATTGTGTCTAATGGGTTCCCAGGCCGCTGTCATTTCTCATTTCTCAGTACACTTAACATCTGCAGTTTTGGTCATATCTAAGCTTTTTGAACCATTATCATGTATTCAGTCTATGATGAGTACTGTAAATTGGTTTTTTTTTTTGTGTGGTGCAAATTTTGCAGATTTTTCAAAAAAATGCATATGTTATTTTTTGTGTTTTATTTTTGCAGATGAAAGATTCAGAAAAAAAGATTCAAATCATCAAACAAGCTTCTTAGTTTCACTTATTCTTTCCAAAAACAATTTTTTTCACTGGTTTGAAAAAAAAAAAACGTAAAACAGACATTGCTTATTGTATTATTTTTGTTATATATGTACATGTCACACCTGCACAGGTAAACTCTACTGTGGTATATAAAGACAAGAGTGCAGACACACTTCATTAACAGTTATTTGTTCAGACTGTAGTAAAAATGTATCAATTACCCCTTTTAGGTTCCTCAATTATAATACCTGTAGTTATGATAATTGCTACAAAAGATCAATAAGAAGCTGAACAAAACTTTGTTCATTGGGAAGGAAAACATTTATTTGATCTGATATTTTTTTGTGATATAAATATTTTACAGGTTTAATTTTTGCAAATTTTTCATCTGCAAGCCACCAAAAACAACAACAACAAAAAAAAAAAAAAAAATGAAAATACCAATTTATGGTATATCATAACAAAGAACTATAGTAATTGGAATTTGTGATAATATGCTTTACAGATAAGTAACTGATGCAAGACTTGTCAACATTTACAACCTTAAAACAATAACCATAACAGTCAACCATTTGACCTGTGAAGATAACTCAACAGCTGGATCCCAGTTGTTATCTAAATATTTGAAATTAATAAAAAAAAATTTTTATAATGATTTTAAAGGTTAAATAGTGATAAATGATTTATAGCAAGGCTTTAACAGTGCTTAATGGTTTTCAGAGGGGGTGCGTTCACAGGAGAGAGAGAGAGAGAGAGAGAGAGAGAGAGAGAGAGAGAGAGAGAGAGAGAAGAGGGGTACTGATGAAAATTTTGGAGCAAAAATATTAGCCAATATGTGTATCAATATTTTGAGCCAAATACCGTATTATAAAAACTAGCATTTGGCTAAATTGCCAAATGACAGAACAAACTCTGCAATTTCATAGGGCCTTTAAACAGGAGCTCATAATTAAAAAAAACCACCACTAAACCTAGCACAAAAGAGATGGAGAGTGACACTCTTTTTTGAGCTAGCTAGGTAAAGGTGTGTTGGATAGTAAATTCTTGCACCCCAGATAGAAATTTCCATATAAAGAGCAGTGCAAGATATTTCAATCTTGCACCCCCTGTACAAGATAGCTTACACACTCTTTTTTTCCTGCTAAGATTTATCAATGAAATCAGAGGTGTATCGATACTTTGAGAACCACTTTAAACCCAAGAATCAGGCATATCTTCGCGAAAACAAATAAATGGAACAGGTTAATACTACAGTTTAAATTAAAATGTATATAATTTTATAAACTTTTTTTTTCTAAATCAATTACAAGTTTATTTCATATTACATTAATTTTTATATGACATAAATTTTATATGACATAATGTTAATATGAATTATGACGTCACGCTTGTTCCTGTCTTTTGTATTCACACGCCACTTCCATCATATGTTGAATTTTGATTTTTAATAGAACTTGTATATTTCGTGGTGCAAGAAATAGAATCAATCACTACTTATGGTGTCAGATAGGGAAATCTCAACCCTCATTCGAATATATCTGGTCCAGAACTCGACAAGCCTCGTTCTGGACCAGATATGTTAAAACTCCGGTTGAGATTTCCCTATCTGGCACCACAAGTAGTGATAGATTCTTTAAGGTTTCTCTTTAATTACGAGCTCCTGTGGCTTTTTATTTAACCAATCTTTGCTCTTATTTTACTCTCAAACTCAACTGCTAATTAAATTTTCTTTTTCACTGCATTTTGAGACCTGATAATGTTCTTTATTTTGTATACAGTAAAACCTTGTTATAATGACTCTTGAAAAATATGTCATCTAGTTCATTGGCAATCAATTTGGATGTCCAAAAATCTATTTCATCTTTGTTTTTTCATGATAAAACTCCTTCAGTATATGGCCATACCTCTTTAAAAAAAACAGATACTGATGAAAAATCATTGAGATGAATTTAGATTTAATTAAATTTGTATATAGAGGATCTTGCATGAGTGTTTATGTAATATTGAATTTATTAAACGAGTTGAATAGTTTTTTATGCAACAAGCCTTGGCGAGTTGCATAAAACATTATTCAACGAGTTTAATAAATTCAATATTACATAAACATGATTGCAAGATTCTATTTATTATATAATCCCATAAAAAACGGCTTTTTCACAGATTTAAAACTTGTCTTCTCATTATAAGAAAACAGCTGATTGACCGAAACACAACAAGTTTACTTTACCGTGTACATGCGCCAAAAGTATTCCACTGAAATATTAAAAGTAAACAGTAGTCTGTGTGCAGGATACAAAAACAAAACAAACATTTTCAATTTAAATACAATATATCTCCTTTTTAGAAAAAAAGTACAAAAGTATCAGCTTAAATTATGAATCAACAAACAGTGTGCCACTGTGAACTAGGTGAATGGTGTGACGTCATAGCACACACACTCTGGAATGTCAACAACCTGGACAAGGATTTACAGACACATGTTACTGGGAATCGCTATCCATGATTATTCTGGCCCGTTTTTTAGGAACTGGTGATTTGTTTTGATACATGTGTATTTGAATGTTTCCTCCGGTGACTGTTCCTGCAAAATGCTTTGGAATCTGCCGTGTAAATACTTGTGCGTAGTGCGTAAGGATATAACCTAATTCACACGCTTTTATGACGTCACACTCATTCAATACGATTTTTATTGTATGACCGTATTACATGGATTATTGAGTAGATTATATAATAAATATATATATATATGTGTGTGTGTGTATATATATATGTGTGTGTGTGTGTGTGCATGCATACGTACATGTTTGTGTATTTGTGTGTGCATAGGTACATGTGTGTGTGTGTGTGTGTGTGTGTGTGTGTGTGTGTGTGTGTGTGTGTGTGTGTGTGTGTGTGTGTGTGTGTTTGTGCTCCTTTTTCAATTGGGAGATGTTCAGTCAATTTCAAAAAGACCATGGAAGGCAATAATTGCATTGATGGATTAGAAATTATAAATGATTATTCAGAATAATTGAAAATTATGTAACATATTCTTGCATGACCTTCTTTATGCTTGCACAATTGCAATCTTTTTACTCGTGCTCACTACCAATGAAAAGATGATGGTTTACAATCTTTTCACTGTTTCAGAGTACCAACCTTGGTACCATGTTTAGATGTGAAGGATAAACAGTTTGATGGTGTGGTTGTAGTTACAGATAAAGTGTCAAAATTAACAGGAAATTTAGAATGCTTGAAGTCGCCATTAGAACTGTATTCAAAAGTAAGATATTCCTGCAAATTATAAAATAATTGTTACTTTTGTATTTTCTCTCTCTTTTTCTCATCACACACACACACACACACACACACACACACACACACACACACACACACACACACATGTAAAAGAACAAAATTCATAGAACAAGTTAGGTTGGAAATTTACAGCTAGGTACAGCCATTTTGAAACATAGTTGCCTACTTGCAATATAATAAGATCATGATGTTTGTGTTCTGAAAATAAGATATGCTCAATTTTATCCTTTAGACTCATGTGTAACAATTTTATATCTTTATGTACAATCTTGATAATGCATTGCATATAAACCACTGCGGTAGCTCAGTTGGTAGTGTTCGCTCAGTAAGTGATAGGCCGTGGGTTTGAACCCCAACCAGGTCTGACCCAAGACTTGAAAGTGGGTAATGATTGTTCTTTTGCCAAGCACTCAGCATTAGGAAATGAAAGTCACAGTTCTTTAGGATGGGAACTTGAAACAAACGAGGTCTGGTGTCACAGTAGGCATGGCATGATAAAGAACCCTGCTGTATAATGCCATCAGCGCAAAGCACGGGTAAAATTTTTGCATTTTCACATATAGCTGGCAAGATCTTGATATAAGTGAAATATTCATAACTGGGAAGTTAAACACCATTACTCAACTCTCAACTCATTGCATATAAAATTATATTTAATTTTAGGTTGATAATTCTTTAGAGAAAGATGTTGTGTTTCTTGTTACAGATGTAGTCCCATCAAAAAGATTGGTAAGTTTAAATTTTAAGTTATACAATATTATAACCTGCTATAAAGTCTACCTCTATATATATAAAGTCATCACTGCGGTAGCCGAGTTGGAAGAGTGCTTGCTCCATAAGTGGGAGGTCATGGGTTCACACCCTGAGTGGGTCTGACACAAAACTTGAAAGTGGGTAGAGACTGTTCTTTCACCAAGCACTCAGCAAGGGGCAAAGTTTCTGCACTTTCGCCTATAGATGGTGATGTCTAGATATAAGTGAAATATATTGACCCTCTATATAAAGTTCACTTGTCCACTGTCAGTTAAGTCCACCATTTTAAATCCCAATTGACTTGTCCACTGTGAATTAACTCTACCTTTTCAATCTCAAATGACTCTTAAACCTGTCTACAAAACCCACTATTTTATTATCATTTTTAAAATTTTATGATTTTAAAAAAATTATGCGATTGAATTATCAGCCAAGTATTTTCTTATTCTGAAATTGAATTTATTCAAAATTCAAATTCAAATTCAGTTTATTGCCCAACACATACATAGGTTATCTAAATTAACATATATACATATACAATCTTGATAAATAAATTAGACATGATAAATCATAATTCATGCAACAGTTGTATATATTTACAATTGATATTATCTTTCTTTCTATGACTCTAGTACTGTTCTTTGCGGTCATATGCTATGAACACTGATGACCTTTCTGAACCTTCTGACATCATAAAGGCTTATCGATGAAGGCTGTTGGGATATTCCATTTTGATGATGTGGAGGTTGGCGGTAAACTGACATAGTAAAAAGGTGCTTCTGAAATATCATTTAACACCTGTTTATTGTTTGGTTGCCATTTGGTGATTTTTAGTCACATATACAAGTCATTTACTTGCTTCTTAAATATCATTTGACACCTGTTTATTGTTTGGTTGCCATTTGGTGATTTTAAGTCACATATACAAGTCATTTACTTGCTTCTTAAATATCATTTGACACCTGTTTATTGTTTGGTTGCCATTTGGTGATTTTTAGTCACAAATAAACCAGTCATTTACTTGTTTTTTAAATATCATTTGACACCTATTTATTGTTTGTTTGCCATTTGTGATTTTTAGTCACATATACAAGTCATTTACTTGCTTCTTAAATATCATTGGACACCTGTTTATTGTTTGGTTGCCATTTGGTGATTTTTAGTCACAAATATACAAGTCATTTACTTGCTTCTTAAATATCATTTGACACCTGTTGATTGTTTGGTTGCCATTTGGTGATTTTTAGTCACAAATATACAAGTCATTTACTTGCTTCTTAAATATCATTTGACACCTGTTGATTGTTTGATTGCCATTTGGTGAATTTTAGTCACATATACAAGTCATTTACTTGCTTCTTAAATATCATTTGACACCTGTTTATTGTTTGGTTGCCATTTGGTGATTTTTAGTCACAAATATACAAGTCATTTACTTGCTTCTAAAATATCATTTGACACCTGTTTATTGTTTGGTTGCCATTTGGTGATTTTTAGTCACAAATATACAAGTCATTTACTTGCTTCTTAAATATCATTTGACACCTGTTTATTGTTTGGTTGCCATTTGGTGATTTTTAGTCACAAATATACAAGTCATTTACTTGCTTCTTAAATATCATTTGACACCTGTTTATTGTTTGGTTGCCATTTGGTGATTTTTAGTCACAAATAAACCAGTCATTTACTTGCTTCTTAAATATCATTTGACACCTGTTTATTGTTTGGTTGCCATTTGGTGATTTTTAGTCACATATACAAGTCATTTACTTGCTTCTTAAATATCATTTGACACCTGTTTATTGTTTGGTTGCCATTTGGTGATTTTTAGTCACATATACAAGTCATTTACTTGCTTCTTAAATATCATTTGACACCTGTTTATTGTTTGGTTGCCATTTGGTAGATTTTAGTCACATATACAAGTCATTTACTTGCTTCTTAAATATCAATTGACACCTGTTTATTGTTTGGTTGCCATTTGGTGATTTTTAGTCACATATAAAAGTCATTTACTTGCTTCTTAAATATCATTTGACACCTTTTTATTGTTTGGTTGCCATTTGGTGATTTTTAGTCACATATACAAGTCATTTACTTGCTTCTTAAATATCATTTGACACCTGTTTATTGTTTGGTTGCCATTTGGTGATTTTTAGTCACAAATATACAAGTCATTTACTTGCTTCTTAAATATCAATTGACACCTGTTTATTGTTTGGTTGCCATTTGGTGATTTTTAGTCACATATACAAGTCATTTACTTGCTTCTAAAATATCATTTGACACCTGTTTATTGTTTGGTTGCCATTTGGTGATTTTTAGTCACATATACAAGTCATTTACTTGCTTCTTAAATATCATTTGACACCTGTTTATTGTTTGGTTGCCATTTGGTGATTTTTAGTCACAAATATACAAGTCATTTACTTGCTTCTAAAATATCATTTGACACCTGTTTATTGTTTGGTTGCCATTTGGTGATTTTTAGTCACATATACAAGTCATTTACTTGCTTCTAAAATATCATTTGACACCTGTATATTATTTGGTTGCCATTTGGTGATTTTTAGTAGCATATGAAAGTCATTTATTTGCTTCTAAAATATCATTTGACACCTGTATATTATTTGGTTGCCATTTGGTGATTTTTAGTAGCATATGAAAGTCATTTATTTGCTTCTTTTATTTTATCAGCTCACCCTGAGCTGAAAGCTCAGATGAGCTATTGCTATCCATCTTCGTCCGTTGTCTGTCATGCGTAAAACTTTTTACATTTTAATCTTCTCCTCCAAAACCACTGGGCCAAATTTAATGAAACTTGGTAACCAACATGCCTGTGTGATGCCCTTTAAGATTTGCACAAATGAAGGAGTTATGTCCCCTTGGGGCCCCATAAGGGGGGAAATGATGAAAAACTTTAAAAATCTTCTGCTCTGAATCTACAAGAGATATACCTTAGTTATTTCATTTATAACATCCTTAGGTCATCTTTTTTCAGATTTGCACAAATAGTAGCCATGGGGCTCAAAATGGGGAAATTGTAAGGCACTGAGTGGGGAAATTGCCAACAATTATATATTTGTCACTATATCTTGAAAACTATTAACTTTTTGTAAAGGCATGTATATTAAAATATTGTAGGTATTGACATGACGATCATTTTGATATATGGTTCAAGGTCATATATTGAAAGGTCAAGTTCACAGCTGCAAAGAAGACTTAAATTGCTAATTATCTTGAATACTATTAACTTTTTGTATAGGCATTTATATTAGGATATTGTAGGTATTGTGACAACAATCATTTTGATATATGGTTCAAGGTTATATGTTCAAAGGTCAAGGTCACAGCTGCAAAAAAAGACAAATTGCTACTTATCTTGAAAACTATTAACTTTTTGTATATAGGCATGTATATTAAAATATTGTAGGTATTGATATGACGATCATTTTGATATATGGTTCAAGGTCATATGTTGAAAGGTCAAGGTCACAGCTTCAAAAGAAGACTTAAATTGCTAATTTTCTTCAAAACTATTTACTTTTTGTATAGGTATGTATATTAGAATATTGTGGGTATTGCGACAAAGATCATTTTGATTTATGGTTCAAGGTCATATGTTGAAAGTTCAAGGTCACAGCTGCAAAATAAGACTTAAATTGCTAATTATCTTAAAAACTATTAACTTTTTGTATAGGCATGTGTATTAGAATATTGCAGGTATTGCAACAACGGTCATTTTGATATATGGTTCAAGGTCGTATGTTGAAAGGTCAAGGTCACAGCTGCAAAAGAAGACTTAAATTGCTAATTATCTTGAAAACTATTAACTTTTTGTATAGGCATGTATATAAGAATATTGCAGGTATTGTGACAACGATCATTTTGATATATGGTTCAAGGTCGTATGTTGAAAGGTCAAGGTTACAGCTTCAGAAGAAGACTTAAATTGCTAATTATCGTGAAAACTATTAACTTTTTGTATAGGCATGTATATTAGAATATTGAAGGTATTGAGACAAAGATCATTTTGATATATGGTTCAAGGTCGTATGTTGAAAGGTCAAGGTTACAGCTTCAGAAGAAGACTTAAATTGCTAATTATCTTGAAAACTATTAACTTTTTGTATAGGCATGTATATTAGAATATTGAAGGTATTGAGACGAAGATCATTTTGATATTGGTTCAAGCTCACATGTGCAAAATAAGACTTAAATTGCTAATTATCTTGAAAACTATTAACTTTTCGTATAGGCATGTTTATAAGAATATTGTAGGTATTGCGACAACGATCATTTTGATATATGGTTCATAGTCATATGTTGAAAGTTCAAGGTCACAGCTGCAAAATAATACTTAAATTGCTAATTATCTTGAAAACTTTTAACTTTTTGTATAGGCATGTTTATTAGAATATTGAAGGTATTGCGACAAAGATCATTTTGATATATGGTTCAAGGTCATATGTTGAAAGTTCAAGTTCACAGCTGCAAAATAAGACTTAAATTGCTAATTATCTTGAAAACTATTAACTTTTCGTATAGGCATGTTTATTAGAATATTGTAGGTATTGCGACAACGATCATTTTGATATATGGTTCATAGTCATATGTTGAAAGTTCAAGGTCACAGCTGCAAAATAAGACTGAAATTGCTAATTATCTTGAAAACTATTAACTTTTTGTATAGGCATGTTTATTAGAATATTGTAGGTATTGCGACAACAATCATTTTGATATATGGTTTAAGGTTATATGTTCAAAGCTCAAGGTCATATCAACATAGAAATACTAAAATTATTAATTATCTTTTAAAGTTTCTGTACTTAATATATTGTCTATTGCACTTTGCAAACAATATTGGAAATATCTTCAGGTGAGCGTTAAGGCCCATGGGCCTCTTGTTTGTATAGGCATGTATATTAGAATATTGTAGGTATTGGGACAACAATCATTTTGAATATTTAAGGTATTGACATGACTATCATTTTGATATATGGTTCAAGGTTATATGTTCAAAGGTCAAGGTCATATCAACATAGGAATACTAAAATTATTTATTATCTTGAAAGCTATTAATTTCATGCATATGCATGTATTTTAGAATATTGTAGGTATTGACATGACAATCATATATGGTTCGAGGTCATATATGTTCAAAGGTCAAGGACATAGCTGCATAAGTATACTGAAATTAATTAATGATTTGGAAATTATTCATTGCTCTACAGTTACTTCATACATATTATATAAGCTACGTATAAATGGAATGTGAGTGGTTATATTTCTGATTAAGTTTTGTGGGAGTTCTTAACACGAGAAAACTTTTAATGTTTCTGTACTTAATATATTGTCTACTGCACTTTGAGACCAACATTGGACATATCTTCAGGTGAGCGTTAAGGCCCATGGGCCTCTTGTTTTATTTTATTTTTTTAAATTTAATTTTTTTTTCTGAAAAAATATGTAAGATCTTTTTACCTAAACAAAAACAGCACTTGAAATATTTTCATTTGTAACACGTTGGCAAGTTTGGATATAGTATCCTAGCTTATAGCCCTCCTCTATACAAAAGGAACCCTGTTAATGTTTAACTTGTTATTTATGATAATTATCCTTAAAATAAAAAATGTACAAAGGATGTTGTGCATAGCTATAGAAAATAAAATGGCTGAGCGATTGACTGAGTTGCAGGAAAAATTGTCCTCTTTTGGATTTGAAAATCTCCCAGAAAAAATCTAATACAAATCTAGAGAAACTGTCAGCTGAGTGCTGCCAGATCAAGCCATCACAAAGTGGTCTGGGAATTTTCATGAATTTTTCGTGAAAAACGGACTTATGTTCTCCAAAGTTTTGATGTTGATGACAGTGTTGATGAAACTTTGTAATGCAGGAAAAAATTGAAGTCCTGACTTTTTTATATTTAGCATCATGTCATGAAGAACTAACAGGCTTTGAAAGAAAATGGTTGACCTTGACCTACATTTAAAATCCCTGTTAGTGACCTATAGTATTATTGAGACATTTCAACATCTTCTAATTCCTTGTTGTCATGACTCAAAAGACCTAACTTATTTAGCAAAGCTGTTTGACTTTACCTACCAGTATATCAAGTCATAAATGTTGGCTAGGTGGATGGATGAGGAGGTCATATTTGTGAACTCTGTATGGACCCTACTTAAAAAACAATTGATAAGGCCAATTCAAATTAAATAGTAGATTCTCATCCAGGTTGGACAAAGATTTTGGGATGGCCGGAGATTTTTTTTAAAAAAAATTTATACAAGTATTTTAAAAGTTTTTTTGCACTCTCGCATGGTTTATATCTGCATCGGCAATAGGGTCCTTTTTGTCAATATCTCACTTATTAAATTATTGTACACCTCCATTAGCTGATGAATGTCTGCTATATTTGCCCCATACAATCCCGCTAATTTTTTCGGACCACTGGCGAGATGCAAAATTGAGGAAACTATTCTGTATCCAAAACAGTTATGAAGCTACTTATGATCACAACCTCGCACTTCCTGTTTTTTAGGCAATGCTTAAAACCCTTTTTGGAATGCCATGGAATTGACACAACTCTGGAACAGACTTTGAATATGTCCAGGATGGGAAACAAAAATAAAATGACTTAGGGTGGCACATATTGGTTGGAACAGGTGGGGGATGAGAATCTGTCAATTAAGTTGAATTAGCCTTAATACCTTACGTAGCTGAAATTCATAAAGTAACGCAGAAAATGTTTTGACAAACTATTATCTGTAGCATTTGAAATAAAGTAATAAAGTATTTAGTAATTTTTCTGTATAAAATTGAAGTGGTAAGATGCAGTTGTTGACAAAAGAAGTACATTTTCATAGTAAACAACAAAATGTCAAGGTCATGTTGATATAATTAGTTTCTAAAGTTTTTTCTCTTAAAATGTAATTGGTTGATCCCAGTGTAAGAAAGTTTGTCAGTTTGCTTGCTAAAGGTCAGCAGACAAACATGTACTACATGTACTATACAGAGCTTTAGTTAACAAGATTGGTTAGTTTAAAAAATGGTGCATTGTTGATGACATTTTTGATGACAATTTAACATAATATCATTTTTGATTAGATTAGTTAATAAAATGCTCTATGATGCAGGGATTTTTGGCAGAGTGCTTGGTCTAGCTCTCACCCATTTGGGCAAGTCCTAATGTGAGAAAGTTATGTCTGCTTTGCTCCATGATGGTGTTTTTGTCCCCCGCCACAACGCAGAGCGGGGACATAGAAATGCTGTCCGTCCTTCCGTGGGTCTGTGCATCCGTGCGTCTGTGTTTCCGTCCGTCACACTTTTTTGTAAGCACTCTCATGCCTACAAATTTTGACGGATTTTCATTAAATTTATACCAAATGTTTATACCACTATTATCTTGGTCAAGTTCGAAAATCAGCATTGGTTGATACTTTTTGTTGGAGTTATGGGACTTTGACCACAATAATGACTCTTTTTTATCCAAAAATTGACCTTGTAAGCGCTCTCATGCCTACAAATTTTGATGGATTTTCATTAAATCTATACCAAATGTTTATACCACTATTACCTTGGTCAAGTTCGAAAATCAGCATTGGTTGATACTTTTTGTTGGAGTAATGGGACTTTGACCACAATAATGACTCTGTTTTATCCAAAAATTGACCTTGTAAGCGCTCTCATGCCTACAAATTTTGACGGATTTTCATTAAATTTATACCAAATTTTAGACCACTATTACCTTGGTCAAGTTCGAAAATCAGCATTAGTCAATACTTTTTGTTGGAGTTATGGGACTTTGTGACCTTGTAAGCGCTCTCATGCCTACAACTTTTGACGGATTTTCATTAAATTTATACCAAATGTTTATACCACTAATACTTTGGTCAAGTTCGAAAATCAGCATTTGTCGATACTTTTTGTTTGAGTTATGGGACTTTGACCACAATAATTACTTCATTATATCAAAAATTGACTTTGAAAGTGCTTTCATGCCTACAATCAGGCAACTCATTTTCATGGAAACAATCTTGACCAGATATTGACAACAGATGACGAGGCATCATCTTGTGTTTTTCCTGTCCCCTATTCTGACCATTTTCTTACATGTATATCTCTGCAATAAGGTATGTGATTTTATACAGTAAGTAAACCAGAGTATGAAACTTGAATATGATTTTTAAACAAAAACTGTACAGTGATATTGTCTCGTACATTTTAGATAAACTTATATATGTTAATAGGTATTTGTTTGATTTTAGATTGTAGTATTTTGGATATATTTGCGACAGGAAAAATAGAAAAAAAAATGGGTGGTGGGGGTAAAAAAATGTTCCTCCCAACCTCCCCACACATTTAATTCTGGAACAGCCCTGAATGTTTGAAAATATTGCAATTTTGTATACAGTATACTAGTATACTGCTTGACCGGCGGGGGACCCAGGAATTCTATTCTTGTTTTCAGGGCACTCTAGGATTCTCCACCATCCCTTAACTGACTACCTCAAAACAGGAATAAGTGAAAATCTAGACTGGGACATAAAACACTGTTAAACCAATCCAATCCAATGATGTTATATTTGAAGTGATCAATATTTACTTGGCGATTTATCATCAAATAATGCACATGCCACCTGGTGATTAATTTTGCGCCTTTGTCTAGATCTGCATTATCGGATGATAAAACACTTGCTCATGTTTTTGATTCCTTAAATGGATAATTTCACAATTTTGTATTAAATGTATAACATGTGTTTGTAATTTTCTCTTCTTTTCTTTTTTTTAATAGATTTTTGCTGCTACAGGTCCCCTCAACAGAGATCAGGATGACGTCAGACGTTTTGCAGATGCTGCAGAAAAAGGGATTAAGCGGTAAAATTGAAATATTTGAATGTTACCTATTTATCTCGGTGCAGAAGTATAAATTTTCTATAAATAATTCAAACTTTTTTTCGTAAAGAAATTTACTTTGGAATGCCTCATATTCTATGGATTCCAGAGTTATTGCTGCAATAGATTACATTAATTCTGCTAAAGGGACTACCTGTATATAAAGACCATCTGTTCGTTATGACCAGAGTTTTTTTTAGTTCACTTTCTTTTATAAATCAGCCAAAAAAGAACATCTGTTTAAAGATAAGCTGTATAAAATCTCTATTTCTAGGCCCTATGATTATCGTTTAAGTCACTGTGTTTGTGTTAGTGAATTTTGCTGAATTTTCATAGATAATCTAATTACCCTGAATAAAACTTTGTATTTTTCATTTCCTAAGTCTAGTTGCACACCATAATAAGTTGCGGCTACAGAGACTTGTTGACATGTTGAAGAACAAGGCAAATGGTGGATTTTTTGTGTGCATATGACGTTATTTGTCACAAAAAACTTCACTTCTGGTGTAAAAATTACCAACTTTACAATTTTAAAATCCCCAATGCAACAACAGTTTTCTTTCTACAGAAATATTCAATGGAAATCATGGATGTGCATAACGATTTTCAGTTACAATCATACCCAAGTGAAAGATACGAAACTTGACTCTGACAGAACGTCCCTAGATTAGTTTTTACATGTATCTTTTGGTGTAATTCTGTGTATTACTAAGCCAATTTCCTAGGTTACAGATCACAATACCTCTTACTGTCTAAGTTGGAATCCCACTCAAGCATTCCCAAGTGTGGGAAAGTTTGTCAGTTTGATTGCCAAAGGTTGATGGTTTTCTCTGTGAATTCCCATTTCTTCCACCATTTCAAAACTGATCCCCTCGATATAAGTGGAAAAGTAAGTGTAAAATACTTGGATTCACTACTCTCCATTTTTTCTACCTTGTTTTTTTTTTTAAAAAAAGCTTGGTTAAAGTCAGAAATTTTACTTACTTTTTCTGAACCATACTAGTATATCAAAATGATCATCATATCTGTTTACTCATCATTTAAATGTGGAAGCCTGAATTAGCTAACAGTAAATATCATACCCTTTAGAAACCATAGTGGCAGATTGGTTAACAAATTAGCATTCCAATCGTAACTGTCTCGCTGCTGTGAATTCTTCGGCAGATGACTGCAAATTAGATTTTAAGTAGTGTAGCAGACCGGGCTTGATAGGTGGCTGGATAGCTCAGTCGGAAGAGCATCTCACTAACTTCTAACACCAGGATCTGCCTGAGTTGGATTCTATCCTAGACAGTGAAAGCCAATTTGATCCATAAGCACACAATTTAGACCACTTGGCCATGGAGGTTCTAGCATTGGTTTTATCTGAACTTGTAATTGAATGACCATCAGGAAGACTGTATTTAATTTTGATTGATAAATGTAATAAAATTTTTTAAAAAGTTATTCATTCTAAAATTCCAGTATTAAAATTTAAATTTCATTGGAAATTTTTAAATCTCAAAAGTCTGCATGGTCGACATTTTGGTTACTTTATCTTGCCCAAATATAAGTGACATTATGTAATTGTGATTTGATCACAATGTTATGTGAGGACATGTGGTCATGTTAGATATGTATACTAGTATCTCATATGATGTGAAATTCTATCACACATAAGTGAATATGGAAGAAAGGGCTACATGCTTTTGTTCTTCAATGCTTGACTCAGGTACATTTGTAACAGACAGTGAGATCTGACATGTTCATCCATTATAAAAAAAAATACAAGTTGTGATAGGTTTTACTGCAAAAAAACCCAAAGGTATTCTCTATTTATGTCTCTCAGTTATGAACTGCCTGTTTGAATTTTATTATGATATATTTATGGAATAATTTTTTTTTCTGTCTTCGCGGTTTATGCAACGTGCACCAAAAATTTTGGTCTGTGACCCCATAGACAAAACAAAAATTACAATTATTTCTTATGATTAAATTCAAAAATAAATACAGTATTTATAACATTAACCTTATTTTTTTTATACAACTTAACACTTAAAGAAAGTACAGAACTGCAAATTAATCCCAATGCAATGCAGCTGGATGCCCAAAACAACCACTGAGCCAGTACCTTTGGACCCTAGTTTCACCGCCATTTCTAAATTGTTCTGTGTGCATGTGTGTAGCATGTACATGTATCACTTGCATATATTTAAATTAATTTCAAATGGAGCTCGAAACATACAAACACATTTGAGCAGTACAACTTTAAATTATAAATGACGATGACTTCAAGCTGAGGCAAGATATGTCTTGACAAAAATAAGGCATCAGAGTTCAAAACGGAAATGTTGACCCATACAAAAATATCAATAAATAACACGTTGTTACCACTATCAACAATACATCAACTTACAGAAGCCAAAAATAAAGTGGTTCCAGCAGATAGCCAAATGTTGATGTTTCTTTACTTGAGTGGGGACATTTACCTGTCATCAGCATAACATATCCACAACTGATATGATGCACCTACAGTTTCACAAAACTCAAATTTGCTGCTGTCATCACGACCATCATTTATGACTGCAGATCTTAAGACTAATCCTTGATATTTAACAACTTTCACGCTTTTGATAAAGAAAACAAATGACACTGTTTACGTCAAGTTACATAAATATGGTGGCAGACTGAATATTTGACATAGTTGTCAGGAAACTGATGTCAGCTTTTGCTAACGGGTAATGATGTATGGTGTATATTGTCAAAAAAATTTAGTCAATGAGATCATAGACGTAAAAAATTTACAATGCTGGACTGTTTAAAAATTAAATAATTTATTTTTACATTTAAAAATACAGAGCTTTGAAGGCTGGTTGCAAAGCTCCACTTTTGGTTCGACCAGTGGATGATAGCTTTGAGAAAGCAGGTAGTGTCTCACTATTAGCTGCCCTCCATGCTCTATATGTTGTAAGTATATAGATCTACAGTCAAAATATGAATATACAGTAATACTTCAAGTGCTCAAATGTTGTTACCTCGAATACCCCAGATAACTCGAAGTCATCTGTTGGTCCTGACCAATTTCCTATAACATCATATATAAATAAACCTTGATGGATCAAACTTCATTAACTCGAATACCCCTGTTGCTGAAACAATAAAATATTTTCTAAACTTATTAAGTAAGTGAAAATTCAACTTCTTTCGCTCGAATACATTTTTTGGCAGAACGACATGTGACCCGGGTCATTTTAAACAATACACAAGCTGAAGCCATATTACAGATTTTTTCAAAAGTAATAGAATGGAATGAAACAATTAGTCCAGATAATTACCTGAGTGCTACTCGAGATTATTAATTAATCTAATGAGACAGTACCCTATATACACAGTTTAATCTCTTAAACTGATTACGACATGTGGAAGTGTTTCATCGTTAAAACACCTCTGTCGTCCACGCTTGATGATTGCACATAGAATTCAGTAATTTATATGTCACTTTAAGTATGTAGTGTGTATTATAGTTATTTCCTGTTATATATATTTTGAAAATTTTTTTCTTTTATTTTTTTTTTTACTTTTTTTTTGCATTTTTAACCACACAGTGACATGTTTTTTGCTAAATTCTCTCAAAGTATATATATATTTTTTTCTTTTGTTAGCCACTTGAAATCCGTGAAGCAGTGAAAGAAAAAGCAGTTAAAGCGGAGAAGCTTGGTGTTTGGTGTAATGATGAAAACCGAGTTAAAGATGGCATACTTTTAGCAAATGCTCTAGAAGCAGGAAGGTTAATTATATATTGTTGTCATTAGATACTTGTAGTTAGATTAAAGTCAGTTCATGTTTATTCTGAGCCTTTACATTAGTTTGCAAGACCTACTGTGAAATCATTAATTTTTCGTGGTGTTCCAGTTTTCGTTGTTTTCATGGACATAATGACCCACGAATTTACATGTCAACGAATACATGTATATTTGCAAATATCTGAATATGGATAAATTTACCCCTCGAGGCGTGATTACAAACTCACTGCCTTCATTCATAATAACATTGATTTGGATTGCTTTAAATAAACATAATTAACATAATTTCTATTGACACAATTGACTTTATTACCTGATTTATACTCAACCTAAAAATAAATTGCGAGGTTACCAGTGGGGAAAATGGTTCTTCAAACATCACTGGCGGTTACATTCAAAACAAGAAGTTTACAGGTGCTTAATGCAAGGATTCATCATTCCATGAAATGTTTTTTTTTTTCTGACATCAACAAAAATTGGAGCCCACAAATTTAAATGTATACACAGTATGTTTCTCTTGGTTTTAGAGGTAGTATGGGTATTGGATGTTTAGAATTTCTGCCTATGTTTTATCCTGGTTTCAGAAGAGTAGTGGACATGTTAGTTATTATGATTATCTTTCAGAGGTGTTATTAGTATGAAATTACAATATTTCCACCTGCCTATGTTTACTCTGGTTACAGAGGTGTTATGGGTTTGGTATAACAGTACTTTTTAAGCATCCTAACAATGCAACAGTTCTGTTATATTCAAAATCTGTTTTCAATATGTTTTTTTTCTGGTCCCATTTTCTTTGTTTTTTTATTTTATTTAATGACAGTTTTCTAAATTCCATTTTAACTTTTCATTTTTATTCTTTAAATTGATTTTATACATTCATTTAAAATATTTCAGGATCGTGGCTAGAGATATTGGAGGATCAGACCCTGAAAGAATGGCAGCCCCCAGGGTGGCTGAATATGTACAGAATGTACTGAAAGATACCGGTATAAAGGTTAGTGGATAGATGATTAAATTTCCCTATTTTTGTGGCTGAAGTTAAAAAACCAAAAAATTCAATGTCAATGAAAATTTTTAATTACCAAGTCCCCAAATGAGATTCATTATTACAAAATTCTTTTTCATGAAATATTCTTCAAACAAAGTTATTTTTCTTGCAAATCCATGAAATTTTTATCACAACAAAAATAAATAGTTCTACAGTACATGTATATTGTTTGTGAATTAGTTTTATATCTTGTTATTTCTTGAGCTGCTAAAACTTTCAACACAATCTCAAAACTGGTTCAGAGCCTTTGCAGTGGCATGATGGTCTAGGTGCAGGCTTATAGATCAAAGTGGATCCCGGCAGTTCAAAAAAAAAAAAAACAAAACAAAACAAAACAAAAAAAAAAAAAACAAATTAAAAATCAAATGTGAATTACTTAATATATACAAAATTTTTTTTGAAATAAATGATTGTTCTGCAACCTGTCAGGGTTTGATTTAAAGCTGCATTAATTTTTTCAATTTTCTGAATTTTTTTTTTGTTTTTCTAAAAATATATTTTTTAAAAAATAGATTACTTTTAATCACGATCCGTAAGATTCATTTTCTCAGATTTCATTCCTATTAGCTGTAAATAAATGGCATCCTCTAACAGGTTGGTCAATGTTTAACGATGATAATTATTTGCTTGTAGCATGCGCATGGATGTACAGAAATTCCAATGAATCAAAGGTGAAACCTGACAAATTGTATTAATTGTCCATCATCAATATCCAAACGTATTCACAATGATGTTGCCTATCCCTAACAAAGTTACAAATTATGAAATTCTGTGTTTAATTTATCGTATTTCACCGTTTTGTAAGTTGTGTTAAAATGACTCGGTTTTTTATGACATAACCACGTTCTAAAATAGATCCCACAGGCTGCATCTCGCTGGGAAATAATTGTTATCTCTGTATTGATTCGAGCTTTTATCATTGAACCAAATGTAAAATTGTTCATTAGGAACATCATTATATGATCAGTACTGTTTAAATTATTTCCTAGAAAACTTTAATGCAGCTATAATGCAACAATAGTATGCCATGTTATTTTAACTTCAAATTTCAACATGTCAAAATTACCTGTACATGTGTAAGAAAACTGGAGTAGTGGTCCGAAGCACACTATTACGGATCTTCTAAATGCCCAGGTTCTAATCTAACTCTAGACAGATCTTAGTGTGGAATAGTTTGCCAGTTTGCTTGCAAAATATGATGATTTTCTCTGGGAACTCCTAATTCTTCTAACTAAAAAAAAACTGAGCTCCTAGATAACAATAGAAGGAACCTGACTGGTTCATTAAATTGCCATTACTCCATAAAACTCCACTCTTGAATGAAACAGCCGATTGGTCTAAAGCATGCACTTACAGATCACAGTGCCTCTCTCTGTCTAAATTCAAATTTTGTTTGAGCAGATCCTAGTGTGAGAAAGTTTGTCAGTAAATTAATTTGCCAAAGGTTGATACCTTTTCTACTGGCACTAGAATTTCTCTCCACCTACCTAGAATTGACAGCCTCGATATGAGTGAAAAGAATCTTGACTGGGGTGTAAAACACCATTAATCCAACCCTTATCCATTCTTGTTAATTAACAACTTCTGTATGTCTCAGTATATAATATTGTTATTTTAGATTACCGTAGTCTCAGATCCAGCAGTCCTGAAGAGTGATTTTCCATTACTAGCAGCAGTTAATAGAGCGGCCAGTGGTGAGTATTGTATATAGATAATCACATGAAGAGTACCACTAGAATTGAGTTGAGTTGAGTAATGGTGTTTAAAGTTCCAGTCAAGAATATTCACTTATATTAAGATGTCACCAGCTATAAGCGAAAGTGCAGATATTTTGACTGCTTCCGCTGATTGCATTATACAGCAGGGTTCTTTATAATGCCATGCCTACCATGACACAGGGACATAGTTTATTTTAAGTTTCCATCAGAAAGAACCATGACTTTCATTTCTTAATTCCGAGTCACTACCCACTTTTAAGTCTTAGGTCAGACCAGGTCGGGGTTCCAACCCACGGCCTCCCACCTATGGAGCAAGAACTCTACAAACTCAGCTACTGCAGTGATGAATACCAATAGAGGATATTTTTTATCTTAAATCAGTGTACACCCAAATGTCAACATCATTAGTTTATCTTACATGGGCATGACACTATAATTAAGCAACAATATCACATACCGTAATATAATCCTGTCGGGAAAATGACTTAAACTTGAGGACAAAACAGACTGGCCCTAGTTTCACAGTTTTATCAATATTTTAAAATTTTTTTTAGTTTTATGAGACAATGTTTTGTTTTATTCATCAAATCTACACTAAAAAATTTGAATATAACATTAGATATTCATTTTTACTGTGAAATGTCTTAAAAATTGACATTAAAATACTCCTAAATTTGAGTTGAGTGTACACTCAATTGAGTAAATGACTGTGAAACTGGGACCAGAGCTAGCTGATGTAGAAATTCTCATTGCATTATCTTTAAACATATTTTTTTTTCAAGTATCGTATTTTTTTTAAATAGTTGTTGACAGACACAGGGCTCGGTTGATGTTTCTTGAATATGAAGGTGAATGGAAAAATTGAGAAAACACTGTTTCTAGTAGGAAAGGTAAAGTGAATAATAGAAACTTTATTGTCTTAAGATTGTCTTAATCTCCAGTGGCTCTCCAGCATCAATCAATGCCAAGAAGTACATGTACATGTACATGTACCTGTCGCAACAGGAAATACCAAGGAGTACATGTACAAGTTAACAGTTACTACCTGTAAGTACTGGTACTTGTACCTGACAAAAGTCAGTGCCAAGGAGTACATGTACCTGTGAAAACAGTTAGTACCTATAAGTACCAGTAAATGTATCAGAGACAACAGTCAGTATCGCAAATTGCATTTACCTATGACAACAGTCAATACTATAATGTATGGTACCTGTGACAGCAGCCAGTGACAAAAGAACCTGTGGAAAAAGTTCTAGTGTCAAGAATTACCTTTTAACAACAGTCAGTGCCAGGAAATACATGAACCTTTGACAACACAATCAGTGTCAAGGAGTACACACTAAAAACAGTGAGTGCCAAGGAGTACATGTAACCTCTGACAACAGTAAATGCCAAGAAATACATTTACCTTGGACAGCTGTCAATGCCAAGGAGTACTCCATTGACAACAGTCTATGCTAAGGAATAAATGTACCCTTTTGACAACAATGAGTATTAAGTAGTACATGCATCCATGAGAACAGTTAGTGCCAAGGAGTACCCTTGACAACAATCAGTGCCAATGTATACATCCTAAACAAACAGGACAGTGCCTAGGAATACCGGTACATGTGCCCTTGACACTAGTCAGTGCCAAAAAGTACAGCCTTAGCAACAGTAAGATGTACATGTACCCTTGACAAGTCAGTGCCAATGAATAAATGCACCCTTTGACAACAATCAGTGCTAAGCAGTTCAGTGACGCTTTTGACAACACTTAGTGCCAAGAAATGCATAAATTAACTCTTTAAAAACAGTTCTAAAGAATGCAAGTATCCATCACAACAATCAGTACAAATGTGTATACCCTTGACAAAATTCAGTGCCAAGGGATACATGTACCCTTCGACAACAGTCAGTGCTAAGCAGAACATGGCACCTTTCACAACAGCCAGTACCATCAAAGAATACATGTTTCCTTGACAACAACAGTGCCAATGTGTACAACCTCGACAACAGCCAGTGCCAAGGAGTACATGTACCCTCGACAGCAATCAATGCCAAAGAGTACATCCTTAGCAACAATCAGTGGCAAAGAAGATTTGTATCAGTGCCAAGGAGTACTACCCTAAGCAACAGCAAAGAAGTACATGTACCCTTGACAACAATCATTGCTAAGGCAGATCACCCTTAGCAACAGTCAGTTCCAAGAAGTACATTTACCCTTGACAACTGTCAGTACCAAGGAATAAATGGACCCTTTAACAACTATTAGTGCTAAGCAGTATATGCACCCTTTATGATATTTAGTGTCAAGGATTAAGTATACCCTTTAAAAATGGTTGGTGCAAAAGAGTACATGTGCCCTTGACAACAGTCAGTGCCAATGTGTACACCCTTGACAACATTCAGTGCCAAGGAGTATATTATGTACCCTTGAAATAGGTGCTAAGCAATACATGCACCCTTGAAAACAGTTAAGGAGTTAATGTACCCTTAACAACAACTAGTGTCAAAGAATACATTAACCCTTAACAACAGTCATTGCCAATGTGTACAACCTTGACAACAGTCAGTGGTTAGGGATACATGTGCCCTTTACAACAATTAGTGCCAGTGTGTACCACCTTGACAATAGTGAGTGCCAAAGAGTACATGTACCCTTGACAACAATCAGTTCCAGAGTACATTTACCTTTCATAAAGAAAGTGGTTATAAATACATTTACCCCTGACAACAATCAGTGCCATTGTGTACCACCTTGACAACAGTGAGTGCCAAAGAGTACATGTACCCTTGCCAAAATTCAGTGCTAAGAAGTTTATGTACCTATGACAACAGTCTGTGTTAAGATTTGCATGCAACTGTGCCAACAAGTACATTTGGATGTGGTAGCAAATTAGTGTCAAGAGGTACCTTTACCTATAACAATAGTCTGTTTCAAGATCATAAGAACATGTCAAGACCTTCTTGTAATTATGGCAACACTCAATACCAAAAAGTACATGCATCATTATATTGTAATTGAAATGATAATTGGTTGATAAAAAATATAAGCTAAATAGATGAACCACTTAACCTGTAATAATCTCCGAATTTTTGTTTTCATTTAGCTGCGGTAACTTTCATTTTTTTATCAATAAAATAAACTAATGATGAAAAGTATAAAATTTGATAAACATCTTCTGTCTAAATCTTTTTTGTTTAACATGTTACATTCTCATTTCCTTTAGATAAATGTCCGACATTGTAATGTGATTTCTTCTTGTACCATGATGTAATGCCAGATAATTTCTTAATGTAAATAAAAACAATTTTTTTATAGGGTATTACATATGATACAGGTGGTGCCGACATAAAAGCTGGTGGTGTCATGGCAGGAATGCATAGAGATAAATGTGGGGCTGCTGCAGTGGCTGGATTCTTCAAAGTAAGAAATTAAGGCCAAAAAAAAAAAAAAAAAAGAAAAGAAAAGAAAGAAAAAAAAAAGAAAAAAAATCACAATGATGTACCAAAGCTATTTTTGTTTGTTTTTTCTGTGGGCTGTGATGTGATTGTCAGTCTATTTGCTGACATGTTTATGGTAAAACTTGGTGGAGTGAAGTAATTGAAATTTGTGCCCTGGTTAAGACTAATCCATATATATCTAGGCCTTCAGTGCCATTATGGTAAAATGAAATTAAGGGTGTGTTATAGCTAGGCCAAACATTTGTGCTAATACAGAATGATGTGGTCGTTTCTATCCCCAGTTTGTTGTTGGTTTAAATATTTTCATATTAAAGAGGTTAAAGCTGCATTCAGATAACACATTATTGAAAAAAAAAATTCTAAAAAATTTTGTGCATAGGAAAACTCCAGCTCCAAGCTTGATCTACAGGACAGCTGTTGTTCCATATCTTTTATTTGATAGTTACAGATAACTTACATATTTCTTTTGATTTGTTATTTGATGAACCAGATTTACAGTTGAGCTATGCTGTTTTTTTATGTTTCTTGCAATTCCTTGTTTTGGAGATCCCACTTTCAGGTTCAATTTTTAATGGCAAAATTTGTCATGATCATGTTCTATGCTTTATAACAACTGTTTTTCCCATTTTTCTTAGACTCTATCCATTTTAAAGCCAAAAGGTATCAAAGTTGTTGGTGGAATGGCGATGGTTAGAAACAGTGTTGGAGAAGGTAAGACTCTTCCCTGAAAATATAGATTTAGTTTTATTTTAATTCCCCACCACAAATGCTGAGCAGGGGATATGGAAATACCCTTCTTCAGTGTGTGTGTGTGCATCTGTGCATGTGTGTGCATACATGCATCTGACACAACCTTGTGCATCAAACTCGTTCTACATGATTAAACCAATTGTTTTCAAACATTGCAGACTTCTTCAGTATCACCTGCAGATGGTCTTATGATTTTTTTGTGTTGCTCTCATTTTTAGCTCACCAATCAACAACAAACTAAACACATTTTTATGTGTGTGTGTTTGTGTAAATATTTGCATATGCTTTGTACTAACAGGTACTTAGAGTACAGGTAGACTAGTATCCAATGCTGCATATAAACACTGTAGACCACTCGACTTATTATAACAACTGCAGTAGCTCAGTTGGTAGATTGCTGGCTCCATAAGTTGGAGGTCATAGGTTTCGAACCCTGACCGTGTCTGACCCAAGACTTGAAAGTGGGTAGTGACTGTTTTTCACCAAGTCACGGTTCTTTCGAATGGGACTTAAGGAACTTAAAATAAACGAGGTCCCGTGTCATGGCAGGCATGACACGATAAAGAACCCTACTGTTTAATTGCCATCACCGGCAAAATTTCTGTACTTTCACTGTATAGTTGGCAATATCTCGATATAAGTGAAAATTCTTGACTGGGACATTAAACACCATCACTCAACTCCACTTGTCTTATGATACTGGTACTTAGCAATCTGCTAGAGGCCTACAACAAGGGAAATAACTTTTTCTCATTTGTGATTACTTTGGTTAAACCTCAGAATTGAAGTAAAATTACATCATTTATGATTGAGAAATTTTTGGCATATACAACCCCATTCACCCATAAAGTTATGCAATATGTTTCTTCTATAGGATAAAAATGATGAAGGTCAAAGTTTACCAGCTAGGGACCTCTGTGGTCTAAAGCATGCTCTTACAGATCATAGTGTTTCTCATTGTCTGTGTTCAAATTCCATTTTGGAAGTTTAAGAAAGTTTGTCATTTCCTTACCGAAGGTGGGTGGTTTTTTCAAGGCCCTCTAGTTTCCTCCACCATCGCAGAAGTGATCACTTCAGTTTATTAGTGAAATAATCTTGACTGAAGCATAAAACACCATTAATCCAATTTAGTCCTTACCAGCTAGTTTTGTGTGAAGTTTTTTGTCACTTCATTTGCCAAAAAAAACGATACCCCAGTTTCCTTTGCCTTCGTAAAGAATCTCAAATGAGGCATCAAACGCCATTAGAGAAATATTTGTAAACCATAAGGTGCACTATGGTTTTTTTCCAACATTCCAGAACTGACTGCCTTGATATAAGTAAAAGAATCTGGTCTGGGGTGGAAATTGTCATTACTCCACTTATTGTATTCGGTAAATTGAACATAAAACAGAGTACCATTTGTACGATTTATTAGCAAAACATAAAATATATATATTACAATAAATAAATAAATAAATATATATATATATATGAATAATACTGAGATAGATAGATAGATAGATAGATAGATAGATAGATAGATGGATGGATAAATAAATAGATAGATAGATAGAATAAAATAAAATAACACAAATAAATAGATAAATAATTTTACAAACATGTAAAAAACATATATAATAAAGTGTTTAACAATATTTAAACAACAAAATATGCATCCTTAAATTCTTGTGCTACCAGCACCATCATTATCAACAATAATCATAATTTTTTTTTTCATTGGAACTCGCCAGTTTACCACATGATCAATACCTCTTAACATTTGTGCGGAATGAAATGGATAATGTCTACGTCAAATATTCCCCAAAAAACATCGTTTTATGGGAAAACGTAACTTTATGCGATTTCGTTGTCAATAGAAATAATTGTCTCGCACAAACGCTATGAGGTATCACGTGGTACTCTAGTGAATTACATTACAAATTAACATGTCCAAATGTTATGACTACAGGGTACAATATTAACACTTGAATTGTTATCACAGTTTACAGGTAATATTTCAAATTGTTCACTCAATTATCCAATTAGGTTATTGTTAAAATATCCACTAGGAAGTTTTTAGCTCAAAAGTCCTGCATTCTCCAATGACACTTAAGAGAATGAGGCAATGCAGATTATATTTAGTATTATTTTATCAAGAATGTTTAAAGGAAGATCTGTGTTTTATTGATATTTTTGGTCTTAGATAAGGTGAAACTATGTTTGATATACCCAGTATATTTGTTTTTTAAATGTTTATACAGTGTCTCATAGTCTTTTAGGCTGGATATCATAAAGCGTTTAGATTTTCCATTATGTATATACATGTATGTAATGTTTTTATGGTATGTGATACTTAAAGAGGCGATTTATTATTTATTTTCTTATCTGAGTGGAGTGGAGTAATGGTGTTTTATGCAGCAGTCAAGATTCTTTCACTTTTTTTGAGACAGTCACTTCTTGGATGGTGGAGGAAACACGAGTGCCCGGAGAAAACCACCGACCATTTAGCAAGCGAACTTTCTTATCTGGTATAATGGTTTAAATACCAAAATAAATCATTTAATATCATGATAGTTATCAAAACTACTGTACATATTTTAAGAAACTTTTTATTTTTAAAATTTGTCAACTATTTTTACAATTTTAACATGTTGAGTTATTATTTAAAAAAATTATTCTTAAATGGAAAAATAGTAATGTACAGGTAATCCTTGCCAAATTTTTAACTCAGATGTTTAAACATAGATGTGCTTTTTAAGATCAGTAATAATAATCAGGATTTTGTTTTATATTGTGTAAATAAGCAATTTTAGTGTCTCATAAGTCTTTTAGGCTGGGTGATATATATGAAATGCTCATATTTTATTTAATATGCATTTTGTAACGTATGATGTGTGACACTTTAATAAACTATTTTTTATTTATTTAAAATTTGTATATGGACACACTAATAATTCTGCAAAGAAAAACTTAAAAATAGCAAGTTAAAGCTACAAGAGAGTTATATCAAAAGCTTTCTGTATTCACAAAAAAAAAAAATTCAAGGCATATTTAAGAAAATTAGAACTACAAACCCAAAAGACTATTTGAAAGTTTTAAATAGAAAAAAATCAGCAGTTGCGACAGACATAAATATTGAAATCTTGTATGACTATTTTAATAATATGATCAGAGTTTCCGACATAGAGCTATTAGACGAATGCCATTTTTAGAACCCAGTAACAAAAATAACGTGGAGATAAATGTTCCAATAACCAATAAAGAAATTGTTGATGTTATAAATAACCTAAAAAATGGAAAATCCTGTGGAGAAGATGGTGTTATAAATGAATGCTTTAAAATTTCAGTAGAAAACTGTTACATGTATATACTTTATTATTTAATTTGGTTTTTGAAACTGGATGTATACCTTCGGACTGGGTTGTAGGTGTTATCAGACCAATATATAAAAATAAAGGTGATACAAAAAATCCTGATAACTATAGAGCAATAACATTACTTAGTTATTTTGGCAAAATTTTTATTATTTAATTTATTAAAAGTTTTTTATCTTGAATAATAGACTTAGAATTTATACAGATAGAGAAAACATTCTAAAGCGTACACAAACCGGTTATTAGAAAAAACCATTCCACTCTGGATAATATATTTAGTCCTTATTGCATTATTGAAATTTTATTTGCTTCAAAGAAGAAATTGTTTTGTACTTTTATAGATTTTAAAAAGGCATTTGATAAGGTATGGCAGGAAGGTCTGTGGTATAAATTAAAACTGAACAATATCAATGGAAAATGCTTTACTGTTATTAAGAATATTTATAGTGAAATAAAATCATGTGTAAGTAATGGAATATCTAAATCTGATTATTTTATAAGCGAAATTGGGGTAAGACAGGGTGAAAATCTTTCCCCATTTCTTTTTTGGATTTATCAAAATGATTTGGAGTATTTTTTATTGAATAAAAATATATTAGGAATTAAAACTGTTACAGATCTGATGTATGATAAATTACAAGTATTAATGAAATTATTTATTATTTTATATGCTGACGATACTGATTATCTTATCTGAAAGTGTACATGTAAGTGGGTTACAAGAAGCTTTAAACAGTTTTGTTGAATATTGTAAAACTTAGAAATTAGAGGTAAATGATGATAAAACCAAAGTAGTCATATTCAGTAAAAGAAAAATGAAAAAAACTACCAGTAATTGTTTTTGAAAATAAGGAGATAGAGTCTGTCAATTGTTATAATTACTTCGGTATTTTATTCAATTTTAATGGGAAATTCACAAAAGCGAGACAAAAATTACTAGAACAGGGTAAAAAGGCATTATATTGTTTATACAAAAAAATTAACAGTTTACACCTATCAGTTTCATGTTAGCTTAAATTATTTGACCAATTAGTTTTGCCTTCTATGTTAAGTGGATGTTAAATATGGGGGTTTGAGAAGCTAGATATGTTTGAAAAAATACATTTGCAGTTTTGTAAGCAAATGCTTAAATTAAAATCTTCAACTCCCAATTTTATGATTTATGGTGAATTAGGAAGATTCCCAATTTATATAAATGTCGTTAAAAGAATGATTTCATTTTGGTTAAAATTAGCCGACAGTGATTGTAAGCTGTCTAATATGTTTTATAGACTTATGTTGGAACTTGATGGTGAAGTAGAAACTTGTTGGATTCTTCAAATCAAAAATTTATTGAATAACTTGGGGTTTTGTAATGCCAGCTGGATGTTGGAACTTGATGGTGAAATAGAAA
Source organism: Tegillarca granosa (assembly GCA_029721355.1). Taxonomy (NCBI): domain Eukaryota; kingdom Metazoa; phylum Mollusca; class Bivalvia; order Arcoida; family Arcidae; genus Tegillarca; species Tegillarca granosa. The sequence goes on from CM056605.1 coordinate 28,328,646, forward strand.
CTTGTTGGATTCTTCAAATCAAAAATTTATTGAATAACTTGGGGTTTTGTAATGTCAGCTGGATATTACAGGGTTGGAACATTAACAGAAATTGGCTTATAAATGCAATAGAGAGGAGATTGAAAGATAATTATATATATATAAATTAGTATTAATAAGTTTACTCGTCTTCTAAATCTATAAATTACAGAATATTTAAAGTGAAATTTGAATTCGAACAATATTTTGATATATTATCGGAGAACTTGCGTATTATATTAGTAAAATTTCGAACATGTAATCATAGATTGCCAATAGAAAAAGGGAGATGGGAAAATATTGAAAGAAATAATAAAATATATAACTTATGTAATAGCAGTTCTATTGGGGATGAATTTCATTTTTTGTTAGAATGTTCTTATTTTGATCACCTAAAAAAATAAATTGACAAAAATTTATATCCGCATCCAAATACATTTAAAATGTCAAAATTAATGAATACAAAGAACTAGGATAGGTTAAAAAATTTATGTTTGTTTATTAGGGAAGGGTTGAAATCATATAGCTGAATTTATCATTATTGAATTGTATCTGATTGTCCGAGTGTCTTTTTTGAATGGATGTATATGTGCATGTGTGTTTGTACTTGAATTAATTATAAAATGTTTTGTCTACATTGTACGCCGATAATGTACATGTATTTGTTTATAACTCATATACCACTTCCAGTGGCTTGAGTGAAATAAATAAAATTAAAGTCGATAATATGAGCATTCTTTAGTAGGTCACCAATTTTAACAAACTTTTTTTTCCATTTTTATATTGATCCTATCAACTGCAGATTCAATATCTCTAAGTTTTTGATAAAAGTAATTTGATTTTTGAATCAGCTTTATGCAAAAAAAAAAAAAAAAAAAAAAATATATATATATATAAATAAATAAATAAATATATAAATGAATAAATAAATAAATGAATAAATTAATTAACTAATGAAAATAAATTAATAAAATTAAATGATTAATGAATAAATAAATAAATAATAAATAAATAAATAAATAAATAAAATATATATAAAATGAAATAAAATGAACATCCACAGGTAGAAAACAACAATGATTTTACTTATATTTGCAAAAATATTTCCTCACAACAGCAAATGCTAAAAAAATTGTTTTAATAAATTCAACAATTTGTGACATTGTTAAACAGAAATGGCAGCAACTTAATAGGAAAATATAAATGTGGGTATGAATACTTTCAACATCTAAACAAGTGATTGTGTATCCCAGAATGCAATGCTAGCCCTTTATTTCTATACTTGTCACAAGTATTTACTTACTAAATAGATGGATCTCAACACTTGATGAAACATTAATGGTATATTTTATTATTAAGGTCAACATGTTTCCGGTAGCTATGCTACCATCATCAGGACTTACTTTACAATGAATGTACATGAGCTAAAGTGTAAAAAATGGTAAACAATTAAATCATGTGACATTATTGTTGTGTTTGTTGTTTTTTCATCATGATTAACGTTATGATTACTTTATGCACCAAGCGATAATAAGGAGGAGAATATAAATAAAAGGACAGTTTTTAAATGTTCATACATAAATAAAATTATAAGAAAAAACAACAAACACAACAATAACGTCACATGATTTAATTGTTTACCATTTTTTAAACTTTAGCTCATGTTGATTCAATGTAAAGTCAGTCCTGATGACCGTAGCATAGCTACCAAAACATGTTGACCTAAATAATAAAATATACCATTAATGTTTCATCAAGTGTTGAGATCCATGTTGTATTGAGTAAGTTTATGAACCTTTTTATGGAACCCTGTTAAATACCTTTGGTATCCACCTGAAGAAACACTACCACATTCTGGTACCTTATAGGTGTTGGTTTCCTTTACTCCATTTATAGTGATATTGTCACAAGTACCGTATCATAGCCATTTCTGCTTTCATTTTTATAGATTTTTCCATCTTTCATGTTAAATATTTGAAATCTAAATGGTTAACATAATCTAAGTCATTTATAAGTACAGAATATTGGTCAAAGTAACCTCATTTTTTTCAATTGCACTGAAAATTTATTAATGTATACATGTATACACATATTTGAGTTTCCAGTCTCTGCATTTTTGGTACCATAAGAAAAAAAAAACTTATTCAAGATTAAATGCAATCTATGACGCACAGTGACTTTAATATTTAATTTTTTTACACAGAACATTTTCCATTGAATTTTTACACAAATTTTCATGACTGCATCATTTTTGAAACCTTACCAGTAAACTTAAAATTCAATGAAGCATGGAATTTAGATCATTGTAACCTATTTTTAATTCATTTGCATGGTACATTTTCTTATTTGTGTACATGATAGAGTTTATAATGACTCTACAATATAAAAAGCAAAGAAATACAACATACTTGGAATTTCAACAACATTTAAACTCAATTGAGGTCAATGAAGAGCAAAATAATGTCAAAGTGACCTATTTTTAATACATTTACATGAAATATTCTTTATTAAATGTTTACACAGGGTTTTATGACTAAACAATTTATACATTAAAGAAAACTTTTTATTCTGAAATCTTTCGAATTAACAATTAACATAAGTCAATGAAATATGATATGTGGGTCAGAGTGACCTATATTGTATTTAGATACACAGAAAAATTTGCTAACAGTATGAACAAATGAAGTTTCATGATTTCACAATATAGAGCACCAAAGAAATACAATATATTTAAAATCTTACATTAGTCAAGACAGACTGACAGACAGATAGACATATAGACAGACACAGACAGATACTGATAGATTGACAGACAGACACAAGTAGACAGACACACACACAAAGAGATGGACAGATAGACAGACAGATAGGCAGACAGACAATCAGACAGATAGGCAGATAGACAGACAGATAGACTGACAGATAGACAGATGGATTGATGAACCTTTACTTTAGTCCATTAACTGTGAGAGCTGTACTTTATGCACCTTGTCAGCATACAACCTTTTAAATTCATAATGAAACAAATTTCCTAGAGATTGTTGACCTCAGTTATTATAAAACATTAATGAGAAAAGCCGATCAAAACTAGTGCATCCAAAAGCACCACAGTTTTTTTGGCATTGGATATTTAAATTTGGACATAGATAAAATTTATATTACCAAGGTGATAATTTTAGGTGTCAATTTACAATTGAGATGTGTAAATTGAAGAGATTTTCTCTATGTATTATTGTTTTTTTTATGGCTGAATTGACACAGTTTTTACAAAACCCATTGAGATATTTTAAGAGTGATTTGATTTGATTTATGGGGTTTTATGTCCCAGTCAAGAATATTTCACTTATATCGAGACTTCACAACCAATATTTGAAGTGGCAGACATTTTTACCTTTGCAATGTGCTAAGGGTAATGTGCAGGGAGGTTTCTTAAGCATGCCACACCTGTTGTCAAAAAAAAAACAAAAACAAAAAAAAAAACAAACAAAAAAAAAAAAAAAAAAAAAAAAAAAAGGAAAAATTAAAGAAACAAAGAAAGAAAGGGAAAAAAATAATGAAAAATAATTTTGCTTTTAAAATTTTCATCATTAATATTGTTTCTCTTATTGTCTGGCAACTTTGAGGGATTTCATCAGACTTTTACTGGAATAAACATAAATAAATGAGGAACAGGAATAATAAATACACTGTAAACACTGAGAAATCTTGATATAATTTTGTGTGTGTAAGTAATTGGCATTGATTACAAAAATTTCCATGTTTATCGGCATAAATAATATCGTGAATGGAATCAAAATCAAAAGAACTCTTTTAAGTGTTGCACAAACATTTAACTCTGTGAATGGATTATTTCTTGTTTTGTACATTTGGTTCATGCTGACCGATTTTTGTGAGGTATTGCTGTGAGAGGGTTTACCTATTTGTGACATGGTACCGGCATTACTGCTTACATTTCCTTCATCAGTTATCTCTTCTATGGCCTGACAGATTTTAGCATGCTCATAATTTTTTTTCTGGTTTTCAATTGTTTTGGGACTGGGTAAACTAGGTCGTATCACTCGTATGATTGGATGACTTGCGTTATTATCATTCAAATAATGTTGCTCCATTAGTAGGTCTTTTGAATCTAAAGTAATAATTTCACTTTCAGTTTGGGTAGTTGAATTTATCATACTTCTAGTTCTTGCTAACGGACTTTCTTCAATGTTGAAAATTGATGGCCTGTCAATTTTTCTTAAATCTTGAAGAGATTTTGCGAGTCGCCCATATGATGCCATTCCTGTCTCTGGTCTACTGTTACTGTGCCATTCATTTACCCTTTCTCGAATTTCTTTCTTCGAAGATATCTTGTCGTCAAGGTAACTCTGCAATGGCAAACTTTGTGTTATTGTTGCATGATCAGAGTCATGAATATTTAAATCACTGTTATTATTACAAATAAATTGAACATTGAAATCATTATAATCATAATTATTGTCAGGTTGCATGAATTTCAATTTGTCTTCAGATTTTGAATCTTTGTAGAAAATTACGGAGCCGTCAGATGATTGATCATGCGTGGCTGAAATTTTGCCACTCCATCGCATTGGTCGAGAAAAACAGCTGTTTATGGTTGAGGTAGAGCTGTACTTTGATTTTGAAGGACGTAACATGTAGCTACTTGATATACTGCTACTGGATATACTTGCATTGTTGGTTGATTTAGTATGGGGGACGTGTAAATTTTCAACAGTTTTTGTTTCATCCTGTGGACCAAAAGAGTCTGAAAGCCTGTCATTTTTAGAGATTGTATTAAGTTTAGTTTCTTCATTCAGAAAAACATCTTCAAGACATTCTTCAGACACTATCATTGGCATTGGTTTCCAGTGACATTGAAAATCTTTAAGATTGGTTTGTTTGACATTACCTGAAGCTTCTTCTTTATATTATCAGGCATCAAAGATGAACTTGAGATGTCACCTTTTGACTTTAGTATTTCTTTTGTTATCGTAGATGTAGCATCGTTTCTGGTGCTCAAATTGAAATCCTCTCCGTGTTGTCTTTTTTTCTCAAACTGGAATTTTCTTCCTTCCAAGTTTTCACTTGGATATGTCTTGTTATTAAAGGATCTTGCACCCCCACTGTTTGTGAATTTTTTTGATTTCCGTTTGTTCTGATCAGTTTTTATATCAGTAAACATTGTTTCAAGAGATGGCACTTCATCATCTGTATTGTTATATTTGATTAAATTTAAATTCCTTATTTTGGACTCTGTAGAGGTGTTAATAGATTTAGCATTTTTGAATGTGCACATTTCAGACCCTATGATTTCATTATCTTCAAGTTTGCTCTCGGAGAGTACATCTTCAAAGCTAAGAAACTCTCCTTCTTTTTCTTTATCTCTGTATGAATTGGACTCCTCGTAATCTGAATCAAAATTAAACACTGTTGAGTTATGAAAACGTGCTTGAACTTCCTGTTTCTCGGCATCTGATTTCATTTGACTGTTGTTCTTTTGATTCTGGTTTTTGTTTGTGGCAGTCATTAAATTTTGAGTAGTTTGTCTATTACTTGATTCTGATGTTGCTATATTTTCGTCCTTCTCTGCTGGTTGTGATATTATTTGTAAGTTTTCTCTTCCGTGGGTCATCTTTGTTCTGAATGTATCAGATATGCTGATTACTTCATCAGCAATTGATGGTTCAGTCATGTCTGACCCAGTTTTTTTGCCAAATGATTGAGTGGATGAATATTCTGACATTTCAGAATTTGTTAATTTTGAGCTCGCAGATTTGTTTGATGTGAGAGAACAGGTGCCTATACTGTTGTTAGAAAATTGCTTTTTCATTTTTGTTTTTCTTTTCTTCTTCTTTTTAGTTTTTGAAGTTTTTTGAAAATTAATTGGAGCTAATTTGTGTGGAATTTTAGGCTTTAATTTCCATATATTTTCCTGTATTTGGGAAATCTGGAATAGGTTCCAGTGTCCACACATTACCAGCACTTCGTCGTGTGTGGCGTAAGGGATTCAGTGTATATTTAGCTTTTTGACTATCAGCAACATTTGATCCCACAACAGGTAGAGTACTTGTGGTAATTGATGCTAGACTGATATCTGACATTTTACGGAAAGCTTTTTCTAAAGTATAATCACTTTCCTGTGAAGCAGTTCTGCCATGTTTTGATTTTTTATGATTTTCCTTTGAGGGTTCATCCTTTTTTTGTTTTTTGCTGGAATGAAAACTATTTGGGGAATCTTGCATTGGACTGCTCTCCTGCTCTTCTAGTTCTGGATTAATTCCAATTTTGGGATCCTGATGTTCTGCTGTTTCTGTCACAGCAAACATTCTTGTGACTTCTGAACTTTTAGGGAGATGATGATGATGATGATGGTGGATTTGTACTGGAGAAGGAAGATCCAGTTGAAAATTTGTAATCTGTGCTTGAGGATGAGAGAAATGATGAAGGTTTAGGCTCCACTTGGGCCTTTATCTTTATTTGACGGGACTCATCTCCTTCAGACTCTGATTGCAAAAGTGTCTTTTCTTGTATGATGAAACAAATCTTGATTTTCATTTATAGAAGAGTTAGGGTGACTGATAACCGAAGTAACATTTGATAATGGTCTCACGACTTGCGTCTTCTTACGTAGCTGTATAATACACACAATGTATACACTCACGACAGTTGACAATGTAATTATGAACAAACAAAATGGCAGAATTTGTATGAAGCAATTCAACTGTTCAATTTGTGATACTTGAACAAATTGGCATGAAAAATGACTGTCCTTAAAACCATACACATTTTTAAAATGTAATCCTGTTATTGCAAATGGAAGAAAAAATAACCAGAGAAGTGACAAAATCACTTTTTTCATCGTAAAATTGTTCTTTTTAACAAAATGGTTCCTGATATTTTGTAATCTTTCAACAGCTATGTATATGGTACAAGAGAATATGCACACATTTACTAGAAATTGAAAAAAGAGAGATGTTAGGTGGAGAAAGTGATTTGGCATATCAGTCATAAATATCAACCCTTGGCGAATGGCTTCTGCAGGGGATATGAGCCCACAACCAACCAGGCTTGCAATTAGATGCTGGATTATACAGAAGTTGCTTTGAGAAAGCTTTTACTCTGTGCAATCTTCCATAGTGCCCATGTATTTGCTGGTAGCCCAATACAAGTATTTAAAACAAAAACAAAACTACAAAGTGCTGTTACAAGCCAGCTTCCTCTGATTATTTCAGGATCATTTTCTAAACACAAACTTCCATTAATACATAGTCTCTGTACTGTCTGAGTTATCTGCTCTTGATTGGTTACCATGGTTACACGAACACACAATTACTTTAAAATGTTTACCTAAAATTAATAAAAAAAAATTAGTATTTAATTTTTCTTGATGAGAATTTTGCAGATTTCTTGTTTGCCCAAATGTTAATGAACATTGTTTATTTATTTATTTATTTATTTATTTATTTATTTATTTATTTATTTATTACACAGAGCATCATGTTAAAAAAGTTAATTACATGTTAACAAGGTTTTTTTATTATTTGACCAAGTGACCTACTAATTGACCCAACATGGCCCATATAAGAACTTGAGTTAGCTTTTGTCAAGAGGATCATTCTGAGCAAGTTTGATGAAGATTGGACTAAAATTGGGGCCTCAAAAGTGTTAACAAGGTTTTTCTATTATTTGACCAAGTGACCTACTAATTGACCCAACATGGCCCATATAAGAACTTGAGTTAGCTTTTGTCAAGAAGATCATTCTGATTTAGTTTTATGAAGATTAGGCTAAAAATTGGGCCTCTGGAGTGTTAACAAGGTTTTTCTATTATTTGACCTAGTGACCTTCTTATTGACCCAATATAGCCCATAAACAAACTTGAGCTAGATTTTGTCAAAAGGAATCATTCTGAGTAAATTTAATGAAGATTGGACTAAAATTTGGGCCTCAAAAGTTTTATCAAGGTTTTTCTATTATTTGACCTAGTGACCTACTTATTGACCCAACATGGCCAATTTACAAACTTTAGCTACATGTAGCTTTTGTCAAGAGGATCATTCTGAGCAAGTTTGATGAGGTTGGGCTAAAATTTGGGCCTCAGGAGTGTTAACAAGGTTTTTTATTATTTGACTCAGTGACCTAATTATTGACCCAACATGGCCCATATAAAAACTTTAGTTAGCTTTTGTCAAGAGGATCATTCTGAGCGAGTTTGATGGAGATTGGGCTAAAATTTGGGCCTCTGGAGTGTTAACAAGGTTTTTCTATTATTTGACCTAGTGACCTTCTTATTGACCCAACATGGCCTATATACAAACTTGAGCTAGCTTTTGTTAAGGGCATCATTCTGAGCAAGTTTAATAAAGATTGGACTAAAATTTGACTGGAATGTTAACAAGCAAAAGTTGATGCACGACGCTTTGTGCTCAGGTGAGCTAAAAATGTTGATTATAAATAATAATAATAATTATTATTACATGTATTATAATAGTAATAATAATAATGAAGAATATTTTTAATAAATTTTAATAAATTTCCTTGACTTTAGACAGGCACTGAATTTAAAAGGAAAAAAGGAAAATAATGTTTGATAGTGTGGGTAAGATAAACTTAAGATGAGACAAAATTCAAACCTTTATGAGATGTCGTTAGAATAATGTTATGTAGTATTTAGTACTCAAAAAGACCTTTGCGGGCTAGTGGTCTAGATCAACTATCTAACAGATCACAGCTTTTCTCATTACAGACAGTTTTTATTTGGCTTGGTCAGATTTACTAGAAGATCTTAGTGACCATGTGATCTAAATCACTGTCTAACAGATCACTGCCTTTTTAACATGTATATGAGAATATTGTAGGTATTGTGACAACGATCATTTTGATATATGATACAAGGTCATATGTTGAAAGTTCAAGGTCACAGCTGCAAAAGAAGACTGTAATTACTAATTATCTTGAAACTATTAACTTTTTTGTATAGACATGTTTATTAGAATATTGAAGGTATTGACATGACAATCAATTTGATATATGGTACAAGGTCTTATGTTGAAAGGTCATGGTCACAGCTGCAAAAGAAGACTTAAATTGCTAATTATCTTTGAAAACTATAACTTTTTGTATAGGCATGTATATTAGAATATTGTAGGTATTGTGACAACGATCATTTTGATATATGGTTCAAGGTCATATGTTCAAAGGTCAAGGTCACAGCTGCAAAAGATGACTTAAATTGCTACTGATCTTGAAAATAGTAACTTTTCGTAAAGGTATGTATATTAGAATATTGTAGGTATTGACATGGCAATATATGATATATGATCTGATTCTCTCTCTCTCTCTCTCTCTCTCTCTCGCTCTCTCTCTATATATATATATATATATATATATATATATATATATATATATATATATATATATATATACATATATATATATATATATATATATATATATAGAGAGAGAGAGAGAGAGAGAGAGAGAAAGATATATATATATATATATATATATATATATATATATATATATATAGAGAGAGAGAGAGAGAGAGAGAGAGAGAGAGAGAGAGAGAGAGAGAGAGAGAGAGAGAGAGAGAGAGAGATATATATATATATATATATATATATATATATATATATATAGAGAGAGAGAGAGAGAGAGAGAGAGAGAGAGAGAGAGAGAGTCTATAATGAGTTTGAGGTTGAGAAAGAGAGAGAGAAAGATGGCATTTTCTTTTTCTGTGATTTATTTTGCAAAGCCTTTTGGAATTGAGGTAAGGTAAAAGAATAGTTTTTGATTTGGTTTATATCTTGATTTTATACTATTTTGGGTATTTTTGATTTATAATTTTTAAGCAGATTTTCATTTTTTGTAATAATTTCTCATTTCATTATTAAGAATTTGACTTTTTTGTTAAAGAAGAACTATTTTTATGAATAAATTGTAAGGAAAACTACAAAATGCACATACTTTATTTCTGATCTAAAGCATTTCAACTGTACAACATTTATCAGGTGAGCATATCAGGCCCATTAGATAATGGTGTTCTATATTACCTTAGGTCAAAGGTTAAGGTCATGACCTTATTTGCAATTTAAGCCTGAAAATACTGTATCTGAACTATAAGGCTTTAGATTTGTTTTTTTTTTTAAGAAATAAGAGATTTTTGTTTTAAATATTTAGCTATACAATCCAAGTAATCAATAAAATACAATGAAATGACTTTCATTTTTTTTTTTTTTTTATAAAATCAAGCCTTTTAACTATCCAATGTATATATTAGCATGTCAAACCAAAAAAAAAATTATTATAAAGAAAGAAAAGAAGTAAAAAGCATGTTTTTAAAGATAAAAATATAACTACTTAAAAACAAAAAGATACTAAAAAAATTCCAACTTACTTTGTCACTGATTTTTTTCCTATGGTACATCTTGAATGTCTTAATGTTTCCTATACAACTGTCGACCGAACAATTAATTGTAGACAAGTAGGGACGATGCCTTTCTGTTGCCTTGGTGTTTGTGTATACCTACTGATGTTATCACTTGCTTTGTACACCTTCATTCATCATGTACAATGAACCCAAGGGATAAATTAGCACATTTGGGTTATGATTTTAACTGTTTCTATTTCTGGGCTAGGCATTGTCAATTTCCTTTTAAATCATAAGTATCTTATCTCATTTTTAATATATTATTGTTATTTTAGTTTCAGTAAAACAAAGATTCCATCTCTTTTTTCAGTCAAATTTTGATGTTAGAAAGGAATGGTATGGTTGAATGTTGTTTTAGGTTGCACCAGCAATTTTTTAGCTATTTGTGCTGCTGATAAAAAATTTTTTAACTCAAGGATTAACTTTTTTTCACTTGCAGTCATCTGGGATCAAACCCACAGTGGTAAGACACCTCGAGTTTGAGGTCTAATGCTCTAAATACCCAGGTACTGCAACCCCAATGTTATGAATTTCAAAATAATGTCATTTGCAGCAAAATTGTAGAAAGGTAGATGACTTGTCTGTTTTCATCAGCTATTTGTGCTGATGAACATTGTGTCACAAATGCCGAAAGCTTGACCAGACAACCAGCAACATGTAACAACAAGATGTCTGCCGATACGCAGACATAATAAAGCAGTTGTTTATTACATGTTGGTGTTTGTTACCTTTCTTCATACTGTCTTTTAACACTTAACACCAGCATCCTACGGGATCCATTTGATGACAACTATAACACTACCTAACCAAAGTGTAGTGTTGGGACCTTGTACTTCTTACTAGATTATTGCAGCAATATAATTGCAATATTTTAAAGAATTTTTGTAGTAAATTAAGGGCTGTTTAATTTTGAATATCAACAAGGTATCCTTTTTATGCAGTAATTTTTTGGGGCTGTTGTAGCCAAGTGGTTAAGCATTAACCTGTAACTTAAGCATCTCTCACTACTGTCTGTTTGACCCTAGGTGACCACAAGAAAGAAAGGTTTTCCTTTGTCATAGGTCTTTACTGATTGATTCTATTCCAGTATGATGGACTGAGAGATCTGCATTGTTATTTGCAACATTTCTTGCTAGTGTACCAGCATTATAAAGATTAAAATAAATGTGTACCTGTATAATACAGATCAGGAATTTGTGCATACTCACACAAACTTGTATTGCAATTAATCCACAGAGTTAATATAAATTTTCTCCTTAAAAGTAGGGGGCTCGGTGGCGGAGTGGTCGTGGTCTAAAGCGTGCGCTTACGGATCACAGTGCCTCTCACCGCCTGGGTTGGAATCCCATCGGGACAGATCCTAGTGTGAGAAAGTTTGTCAGTTCACTTGCCGAAGGTCAGTGGTTTTCTATGGGCACTCTGGTTTCCTCCACCAACCCAGAACTGACCACCTCGAAATAAGTAAAAGAATCTTGACTGGGCGTAAAACACCATTACTCCACTCCACTCCTTATGAGTAACTGAAAAATTGCTATGTGACATAAAACAAACCAACCAACCACTCCCAATTGTTTAGGCATAATTTTCATATTTTGAAGGAGCAGAATAGAAAATAGCCTGGCTTATTTTCCATCACGATGACGTATTGATTCAGTAACGATTTGTTTAGTCAAAATCTTCATCTAAATGCTTCTGAAGAAAGATTCCATTTGTGGTGTAAAAAATTAAGATTTAGATATTGTTCTCTTGGCTAAAAAAAAACCCCAAAACCCCTGTATTTATATGTCTAAACTGTTAATGAAATTAATCCTGCATTGAACAACTGAGTCCAGAAATGTTACTTTGTCTAAAACCATGGTAACAATCTATTTTTAGCTCAACTGGCTATACCAGCTGAGTTTATTATGGGATGGTAAAGGATTGCATCCACAAAAATGGTAATTTTAAGGAGATATTTTAAAACCATTTTCTCTGACTCAAATTTGCCAAGGAAAGTCATTGGTTTATGCTAATTCACTAACCATACCTCCCTCCCTCGTTGAATCACTCATTACTCAGTCCCTTCCTCATTCATTCACTCACTCATCACTCCCTCCCTCCCTTAATCTCACTTACTCACTATTACTCACCCACCTTCTCTCCTTCCCTCACTCATCACTCTCTCCCTCCTCAATCTCACCTACTCCTTCATCACTCATTCCTCATCACTACTGACTCACTCACTCATTCACTCACTCTTATCACTCACTCATCCACCTTTTCTCTCTCCCTCACTCTCTCCCTCCCTCAATCTCACTTACTCACTCACTCTTATCACTTACTCACTCACCTTCTCTCCCTCCCTCACTCACTCCACTCCCCTCCCTCAATCTCACTTACTCAATCACTCACTCACTCACTCTTATCACTCACTTATCCACCTTTTCTCCCTCCCTCACTCACTCATCACTCACTCCCTCCCTCAGTTTCACTTACTCACTCATCACTCACTCACTCACTCATCACTCCCTCCCTCAATCTCACTTACTCGATCACTCACTCACTCTTATCACTCACTCATCCACCTTTTCTCCCTCCCTCACTCACTCATCACTCACTCCCTCCCTCAATCTCACTTACTCATCACTCACTCCCTCAATTTCACTTAATCACTCACTCTTATCACTTACTCACTCACCTTCTCTCCCTCCCTCACTTTCTCACTCATCACTGCCTCCCTCCCTCCTCTCAATCTCACACACTCACGCCCTCACTCACTCATCCCTCCCTCCCTCAATCCCACTCACTCACCCACTCACTCAAATCTAACTCAGGAGCTTGTTTTCTTCTATTTTACTCTGACACTATCTGATTTAATATCTCTATATTTTTCAGAGAGCTATGTAGCAGATGAAATCATTACCTCCAGGGCTGGTGTAAGGGTCCGTGTAGGAAATACAGATGCTGAGGGTAGAATGGTTATGGCTGACGTTCTTTGCAGATTTAAAGAAGAGGTAAATAGATTTTTTTCGTGGTCATCATTTTGCGGGTTGTATTGTATTGTTAATTTTTTGCCTATGTATTTGGTTTGATAGTAAGCAATTTATATGCTTCTGAATTATCCCAGAGCTTAATACTTTGTTAATACCCACCTACTTAGTTTATACTCACACACACACACACACACACACACACACACACACACACACACAATTGTAATTGTTAAAATTGTAACAAAGCGAAATAAGTTGGTTATTTGCTTATAACGCCTTTTGTGAAAACATTGGCATATTATATACATGTATAGATATTTATTTTACAAGTATTTTGATATTTTAGTAATAAATAAATTCATACAAGATTTAAATTAACATTTAGTTCATGCAAATATGGGGAAAAGACTCTTGTGCAAAATGTAAGAATCTACATTAAAAAAAGGGAATTTATTGATTTATTTGTTTATTTATTTATATTTTTATGTTTCAGGCCATAAATGCTGTTAATCCTCAGTTGTTTACCATAGCAACCTTAACAGGACATGCAATTAGGGCCATGGGACCTAATTATTCTGTAAGTTTAAACAAATTAGCACATTATATCTTAGTGGAAGATAAAAACAATAAAACAATGATTTTAGTTTCACAGGGCCCATTCCTTCTTATAATTTTTTATTTAGGCCAATTCAATTTAAATAGTAGATTCTCATCCAGGTTGGACAAAAATTTTAGGGCGGGGTGAGAGCTTTTTATTTTTTATTCATTTATTTTATACCAAAACTAGCACTCTCACATGGTTGACATCTACATCGGCAATAGGGCCCTTTTTGTCTATATCACTGCTTATTGAATTATTGTACACCTCCACTAACTGTTGAGTGTCTGCTATATTTGCCCCATACCATACCCGTAATTCTTTCGGACCACTGGTGAGATGCAAAATTAAGAAAACTATGCTCTATCTGTAACATGTATGAAGCTACTTTCGAATTTCAACCTTGCACTTCCAGCTTTTACGGGAGTGCTTAATACCCTTTTCTGAAACGCCACGGACTAGACATAACTCTGGAACAGACTTTGAATATGCCCGGATGAGAAACGAAAATAAAATGACTTGGGGTGGCACATGTACAGTTTTGGTGGGGTGGGGGGGGGGGGGGGGATGGGGATGAAAATCTACCAATTAAGTTTAATTGGCCTTATTTATTTTTTTATATTTTTTATGTGGTCATTTGTGAATATGAAGGAATGTCTACATTTTTTTTCAGAGTTTGAAAAAATGACAATAATACATCTGATGCCACTTTAAAAAAAAAAATAAAATAAAAAAATAAAAATAATAATAATAAAAAAAAAAAACCCACTTAACGAATAAATAAATAAATAAAAAAAAAATTAAAATAATAGAATAAAATAAATAAATAAATAAAAAACCCACTTACTCTAGGATTTTGTTAAAGAACATTTTTGTGTTATCAACATGGAAAGATTTACTATATGGACAGTTTGAAAAGAAACCCCTTTATTCAAAAGGTTTTTTAATCAATGCCAATGACGAAACACACATTAAAGGGATTTCTGTAGGTCGTGTACTTTGTAGTTGAAACAGTAAGAAGATTGTATGTTAACTTAAATGGAGTAGAGTGGAGTAATACGGTTTTATGCAAAGTCACTTAAGTTATGATATCTTGATATAAGTTAGATAAACTGATGTTCATGTTAAAATTTTAATTTTTCATCAAGGTATAGACTTTTAATAAAGACATGAGTAATAATTAGAATTAAAAAAAATATGGACGTAAAAACTCACTCACTCACTTGATGAATAAATGAATGAATGAATCATTTAATTAATCAATCATATGATAATGAATGAAGAAATAAATGAATCAGTCAATCAATTTATCAGTAATATTTTCATCTTAAAAGGTTCAATTAATCATTCATTCATTCATTCATTCATTTTTCAATCAATCAATCAGTCAGTCAATTATTCAATTAATTGATCAGTCAATCAATCAATCAATTGATCAGTCAATTGATCAATCAATTGATCAATTTTTTCCTTCTTAGATTATTCTGGATAATGGACCAGCAAGATCCCTACAAAATGCCCAGGAGATCCAGAAAGCAGGCGACAAGTGGGGGGATCCATTTGAAATATCCACTATTAGACGAGATGTAAGTATACTTTGCTCACCTGACTGTATACAATAGAACAAAAAATGTATATTACAAAACCTGCAATAAGCAAGATTAAAAAGTTATTTATGCCATAAAACACAAATTGAATTTGGAAAAAATAAGGCAATATTTCTAAGAACATAAAGGGCATTGTACAATTAATTGCTTTTAAATAGATACACCTTTCCTTAATGGAATTTTATTAAACTTAATATACTAATAGTGCATCGTTAGCAAGAGGTAGTTGCCTGCTCATTTTGTACAGGCCAAGATAGCGTACGTCATTAGCAAGAGGGATTTGCCTGCTCATTTTGTACAGGCCAAGATAGCATATGTCATTAGCAAGAGGGATTTGCCTGCTCATTTTTTACAGGCCGAGCATAGCATATGTCATTAGCAAGAGGGATTTGCCTGCTCATTTTGTACAGGCAGAGATATAGTACGTCATTAGCAAGAGGGATTTGCCTGCTCATTTTGTACAGGCTGAGATAGAGTACGTCATTAGCAAGAGGGAGTTGCCTGCTCATTTTGTACAGGCTGAGATAGCGTACATCATCAGCAAGAGGGAGTTGCCTGCTCATTTTGTACAGGCCAAGATAGAGTACATCATTAGCGAAGTTGCCTGCTCATTTTGTACAGGCTGAGATAGCATAAGATACGAAAGTACGGTGTGTATCCAAGTTATTTCTTACTTTTTAGATAAAATTGTGACAATTGATATTCAAGACTTACCAAAATCACTTAATATGTGTAATAATAATAATAATAATAATAGTAAAAATTTATGGGCATAAAACAAAAACAAATTTATATCTCTACATATAAGCATGTAATCAAAATGCATATTCACGATTACCATAAAACATTTCTGTAGAAAGACAAAAAGTGCTGCTATAAGGATTTCACATGTAAAAATTAGCAATTTATACACTGACACTGACGGTGATGTTTTTGGTGCATGAGAATCCACTATTTGCCTCGTTTTTAAGCATGAAAAATCCACAAAGAGGCAATTTTTTCTGTATGCAGAATATAATATGAAATATATATATATATATATATATATATATATTGTCAAGCTGGTTTGGTAATTTGGACAAGAAAAAGTTAGTTATTTTCAGAAATTCATTTATTTTGGAGACCTAAATCAATTTACTTATGGTCGACTGGTATACAGAAACTTTCTGAGGTTTATTGTAGCAATTTTAATACTACCTCCAAAATACACCAAAATTTGCACCTTGCGAAAATAACCCCTATACAATTTATTCATATATATATATATATATATATATATTATATATATATATAAAGAGAATCTATAACAAGTTTGAGGTTGAGATAGGGAAATTCCAATCCAATGGTCATCTTGGATGAAGCTTCACAAAGTTTGAGATGAAAAAAAAACTGTCCACAAGGTCGGAATTCCCCCATCACGACCTTAGTCGTGTAATTGATTATTTGTCTTGCATATAATTTATGAAAAAATACCAAAATCTCTACTGTTATGATGCAAGATTTCACTAGCGGATGAATACAAGAAATATGACAATAACAAAAATGTTTCACTCACAGCAGAATGTGTACCAATGGGAGATATATATAAATATATATATGTCTTAACATACTTTTTTATTAATATTTAATTTGGTTTAAAAATGGTTAAACAAGAATAGAATTCCTGGGTCTCCCGCCGGTCAAGCAGTATACTAGTATACTGTATATGAAATTGCAATATTTTCAAACATTCAGGGCTGTTCCAGAATTAAATGTGTGGGGAGGTTGGGAGGAACATTTTTTTACCCCCACCACCCATAATGATATAATGGAGTAATTATTGTGGTCAAAGTCCCATAACTCCAACAAAAAGTATCGACCAAGGCTGATTTAGGAACTTGACCAAGGTATTAGTGGTATAAACATTTGGTATAACAGGGGTCACACTGACTTCAATTTTTTTTTCTCCAAAATTTTCGCCAGAATTTTTTTTTTTTCGCCAAATACATTTTGTATGGGCCAAAGGTATTTTCTGGTCTAATTGTAATTTCTGGCGAAAATTTAAGAGAAATAAATTGGCTTATAAAATGCATGTCTGATGACATGAAGAACAACATAGTTTTCTTGTTTTATTTCTTTTATTCATAAAATAAAGCACTAGTACATAAGTAAACTGTAAACAAAACAAAAGCACAAATTTAAATTCCAATAGAATTACTACATGTTTTTACAGTTATTTCTACTAAAAATTCAAGAGTTCAAGCTGTTACCACCGATAATTGATAATCTCATTCTAATTTAGCAATTACCTGTGATTATCCGTAAATGTGGCATGGTAATCACTCGCTTACATCGGTAATCAATCTCGTTAAATGATTAAGCCACCTGTAATTAACACCTTCACACGTGAAATTTTGTTTAATCAACATCATGTACATGGCTTCGGTGACCCAATTTAACACTCATTCGGAACTCTCTAGATTTATGGTTTGATAAACACGTAGACAGAGACGGAAACCTGTTGCTTTAAAGGGTACCTGTAACCAAAATTTTTTTTTATTACAATTGTTTTATATATTATTTAAATATAACAATGTTGAAAACCGCATCAAAATTGGTGACAAAATAAAAAAGTTATAGCGGTTTGAAATCCACATTTTATAACTTTCTCTTTATGGAAAAGTGAAACGCCTCGTTTTGAGTTATAAACGTGTGACGTCATTGCAGTATTAGATGTAGTGTCTTAACATAATAAACAGTAGTAACAATGATGATATATTGATGTGTGTAGAAGAAAGTAAAGACTCTGACATGTACCTATTTATGTCAAATAGATCGTCATTATTTCGGGAAGCAGTAGAAAATCTTATCAGTGATGAATTTGGAGTAAAACCGTTATTTATTCGAACCAGAAACAGACGAATCTGATGAACATATTGAGTCGAGTCCCGACCTGCATTCGGTTGCATAGCTGTTGAAAATTACTTGACGAGTGTTAACTTGTCAATAACACGAAAAATGATTATATCTGTGACTTAAGAAAATAAATTATTTTATGAAGTCGGACTGGACAGACACGAGAATTACGATAAGTTGCATAGCTAAAGCAAAAAATACGCGATTAGTTTTAACTAGTTAAATACACGAAAAATTAATTTTATCGTCGACATTTTAAAATGAATTAAATATCAAGTCGGACTGGACAGACTACCGGATGAATATAATGGAACTTACTGTGGTGTCATGTGCTGATTTTGAATTTCTATTAAAATTTTGAATGCATTATTTTAATAAAAATTCGAAATCAGCACATGACAGTGGCACCGGGTAAAAATCAATACATAAAAAAACCAATCGCCTATGTTCTTTTGTGCAATGTTTATTGACAGTTGAAATTAAATGACCGTGATGTAGAAAACTTTTAAGTAGTCTGGCGGCATCACATTTCCTCGATAATTGAAAAATGTTCACACAATTAAAGTTTGTAACATAGTTCTTTTCAACTGTCCGATGGTTAATTAATGCTGGGATAAAAAAAAAAAAACAAAAAAAAAAAAAACAAGGTATTCCATCTCAAATGATTTTACGCGAAATATATAATAATAATAATAATAATAATAATAATAATTTTATGAATTTGTATATATAGAATAAAGAATTTAAGAAAATCACAGCTAAATGTATGCCCAAGAAAAAGTGAAAACTAAAATCTAATAAAATCAAATGCTGTAAGTAGATCAATAAACAAGTTTTAAATCGACTATTCTGGTTGTCAATTTTTTATTTTTTATTTTGCCTGAAAATGTATTTTATAATAATAATAATAATAATAATATTATTATTATTATTATTATTATTATTATTATTATTATTATTATTGACATGAAAACTAAGAAAGAATTCTTTTTCTTACTTTTTAAAATTTACAAATGAAATATCCATTTTTTCCGGAGTGAAATCTTTATACTGTATATGACAAATAACGTTTACCAAATAAAATTATTTTACTTTACTCGAACTGTAAATATATTATTGTATATTACCGGTCGTAAGATAACTTTATCAACCTGCAAATCAATTTTGCAAATTATAAGTGACATCCTGTTAATTACAGGTGTGGGTCTAAATCTAAGGAATGTGTCTAATAAACAAAGGGATTAATAATAATCTTAATTATCGGTACATGTCAAACGAATGTTAATTCCACTTCGTTAACTAGTGTTCCCGTAAAATAATCATAGAAAGTTAAACTACGAGTTCGTATTTGACTTATTTTAGTAGTTGGTAAATAATATTCTGTGGAGGTATGTTACTGCTATGACGTCACAACACGAGAGCCTCTTTTTGATTTGGATTTCTAGAGATGTATTAGAAAATCGCCGATATCTACCTTATTATGGAATGAAATTTTATGGAATTTTCGCTACAGTTATATTTAAGTACAAAGAATAAAATATGTCAAAACTGAAAATCGTTACAGGTACCCTTTAACGACTCTCTGCTCATGTCCGTGAAGCGTAGTGAACCTGTTAATGTAAACATTTTTTTCGCCATGACTTTCGCCGATGTTTTATATCGCCAAATTTATTTATTTTTCTCATTTTGCGAAAAAAGCGAACGACAGCGTGAACCCTGGTATAAATTTCATGTAAGTCTGTCAAAATTTGTAGGCATGAGAGCGCTTACAAGGTCAATTTTTGGATAAAACGGAGTCATTATTGTGGTCAAAGTCCCATAACTCCAACAAAAAAGTATCGACCAATGCTGATTTTCGAACTTGACCAAAGTATTAGTGGTATAAACATTTGATATAAATTTAATGAAAATCCCTCAAAATTTGTAGGCATGAGAGCGCTTAAAAGGTCAATTTTTGGATAAAACGGAGTCATTATTTTGGTCAAAGTCCCATAACTCCAACAAAAAGTATCGACCAATGCTGATTTTCGAACTTGACCAAAGTATTAGTGGTATAAACATTTGGTATAAATTTAATGAAAATCCGTCAAAATTTGTAGGCATGAGAGCGCTTACAAGGTCACAAAGTCCCATAACTCCAACAAAAAGTATCGACCAATGCTGATTATCGAAACTTGACCAAAGTAATAGTGCTATTAACATTTGGTATAAATTTAATGAAAATCCGTCAAAATTTTGTAGGCATGAGAGCGCTTACAAAAAAGTGTGACGGACGGAAACACGTATGCACTGGACACACGGACGGACAGACACCCGGCATTTTTATGTCCCCGCTCCGCGTTGCGGTGGGGGACAAAAATAAAAAATAAATTACACTTGCTATGTTCAGTCTTGTTTAAATTATTTAAGCATGGAAGTGTTTCATAATTATAATCCTATAACTACCAAAGGTACTTCAGGCAAACTAAATAACATGTATAAACAGCTTTTGGCTTCGCCATGGTATTTAGAGTGACATGTTTTTTCTTTGCAGTGGTATTTTGATTAACACATGTTTGCTTTGCAGTGGTAATGTTTTTCAAACATATTTATTGTCTGATAATTAGGGATTTTATTTGCTGCTTTGTTTTGACTTTTGTCTTTTATTAGGATTTTGACTTTCATACTGGGAAATCAGAATACGAGGAAGTTCTCCAGTGTAACAACCTCCCATCCTCAGCCACACCTCGAGGTCATCAGACTCCATCAGCCTTTTTGATTATGTCTTCTGGTCTGGACAAGGTATAAATAGATATTTTAACCAGTTGTCATAGACAAAAAAAATCCTTTTTCTTGGGAAAATACAATTTTAAAAAGTTCCAAAATGTTTCACAACAAACATATATTGATTAAAATAAATTATAAGTGTACAAGTTCTTGAAAACCATATTTTATCAACAGAGATTTTATTCATATTTTATCATCAGAGATTTTATTCATATTTTATCAACGGAGATTTTATTCATATTTTATCAATAGAGATTTTATTCATATTTTATCAACAGAGATTTTATTCATATTTTATCAACAGAGATTTTATTCTTATTTTATCAACAGAGATTTTATTCATATTTTAACAACAGAGATTTTATTCTTATTTTATCAACAGAGATTTTATTCATATTTTATCAACAGAGATTTTATTCATATTTTATCAACAGAGATTTTATTCTTATTTTATCAACAGAGATTTTATTCATATTTTAACAACAGAGATT
Source organism: Tegillarca granosa (assembly GCA_029721355.1). Taxonomy (NCBI): domain Eukaryota; kingdom Metazoa; phylum Mollusca; class Bivalvia; order Arcoida; family Arcidae; genus Tegillarca; species Tegillarca granosa. The sequence goes on from CM056605.1 coordinate 28,350,422, forward strand.
TTATTCTTATTTTATCAACAGAGATTTTATTGATATTTTATCGACAGAGATTTTATTCTTATTTTATCGACAGAGATTTTATTCTTATTTTATCAACGGAGATTTTATTCTTATTTTATAAAAAGAGATTTTATTCATATTTTATCAACAGAGATTTTATTCATATTTTATCAACGGAGATTTTGTTCTTATTTTATCAACAGAGATTTTATTCATATTTTATCGACAGAGATTTTATTCATATTTTATAAAAAGAGATTTTATTCATATTTTATCAATAGAGATTTTATTCATGTTTTATCAACAGAGATTTTATTCATGTTTTATCAACAGAGATTTTATTCATATTTTATAAAAAGAGATTTTATTCATATTTTATAAAGAGATTTTATTATTTTATCAACATAGATTTTATTCATATTTTATAAAAAGAGATTTTATTCATATTTTATAAAAAGAGGTTTTATTCATATTTTATAAAAAGAGATTTTATTCATATTTTATCAACAGAGATTTTATTCATATTTTATAAAAAGAGATTTTATTCATATTTCATCAACAGAGATTTTATTCATATTTTATAAAGAGATTTTATTCGTATTTTATCAACAGAGATTTTATTCATATTTTATTAACAGAGATTTTATTCGTATTTTATTAACAGAGATTTTATTCATATTTTATCAACAGAGATTTTATTCATATTTTATCAACAGAGATTTTATTCATGTTTTATCAACAGAGATTTACTTATAATCAAGGTTTTCTGTTCTATTTTCAGCATGGTAAAGATTCAGATTCTCCCCTGCCTTATTCACACATTGATATAGCAGGCTCTTCTGGACCATTCCCAGGAATACCAACAGGTGCTCCCTTGGTTGCCATGGCAGCCCAATTTATTCTGCCATACCTTTAAACAACAACTGTTTAGAGACAGCTTTCATACTTGTCTAAAAACAAGTTTTATTTATGAAGTGTTAATTATTTTTAGACTAGGGATGGGTAACTAAGTAATATAAATTATGATATACATGTAACTTTTTTTTTATATTATCACAAAAATGGTTGTTAATATATGTATATAGTCAATTGATAGAGCACCCGTTGCATTGATTCAATCTATATTAATGTCAATCTCCTTTACGTCAAAATATATACATATGTGTATAACTAAACCTTAATATAATGATATAATAATATAAATTTATATAAAAATTTTAAATTTAAAATTTTTTTTTTTTTTTTTAAAAGTGCTTGTTTCATATAAGACTACATAAAGGATGAAGGAATCAAATAAACTGAACTAATTTAGCAGTTACTTCCCTTGGTGTCGGCACCTACCTTAAATACAGCTTATAAGTACAGTATAATCTTTGTATAACTGCCACACAAAGAAACCTATGAAACTTGCTTTTGTAAGCAGTTGATAGTTGTTGTTGTTGTAATGTTGTTTAACTTTGAATCAGCTATTTTTCAGCTATAAGGGATGTGAGTGACTGAGTAAAATATTGTTAAACCTGCGTCTACCTTATTGTAGTTATCCATGGCTCGAGAATGAAAATGATACAGTAGTATCAATAAAACATTAATGTAAAAAACTAAAAAGACAATTTTAAAATGAATACGTAACCAATGAACCAATAGGATTACAGATAAATTATAAAAAATTACACAGAATAAAAAAGATGGATAATGATACGATAAAATACTTTAATTTCTAAATTTGGTTGTATCATACTGCAATACAAAATTAACGGAAACTAAGGCGATGAATTTTGACGTTATACTCCAATAAACTACGCAACCATAGCAACATTTAACTTGAAGGGTGTGGCTTTAATCTTGTTCCATTTCATTGGCTAAAACTGTTTGTTGATGACAGTTCCAAATTCCAACACGGAGGAAATTTTATTTCAATTATACAAAAATAAAGAAAATTGAAACAAAACATTGTTTTATGTTTTACTTTAAGTGTTTAAAATTAAATTATAAATAATAAATTGTGTTTTTAACATGTTTATTGAGTTGTAACATGAAAAACGGTTTGCACAATTTTTCATAATGTGCTATGTTATAAACTTGTTAAAAACACAAGTTTTTCCTGAAATATTATATTCTATTCTATTGAACAAGTTTATTTCTTGAATAAAGTTTAAAATTTGATGTCCACTGACATTACTATAAAAAAATCGATGATAATGAATAAATAAGTATCCCTTTTTAGGTGCAAAGTTTATACATGTATAATCCAACAGAATGTGTTGAATAATTATATTGTTGACCATGATATGGGACAAATTGGGGAGGTTGTTCTCCCTTCAAAATAAAAGAATGAATAAAATTACTGACACATTCTACAGCATCTGAGGACAACACCTTCATGCCTGCTGTATTGAGACAAAGGTGTAAATCCAAGATAAGGCTATACTGAGCAAGAATATAAGAATCCATTATGAATATCCATGTAGAAATCTCACCCGAGGAGTTGAATATTTCAGTCAGAGACTCGGCAAGCCTCGTCTCTGACATAAATATTCAACCCTGAGGATGAGATTTCCCTATCCTACATGGATAAACTTATAATAGATTCTTTTTCTTCCATTTTAATGTCAATTTTTGGCTTCAAATATGATTTACATATCCATGGGCGTCATGTTTGAAAAATCTAACTCTGTTATTCAACATTCTATATAAAAATAAATATGACCATCGGATAGACTATACTTAATTTTGGTTTATACAAAATGTATAAACTTGAAGAAAAAGTTATTTATTATAAAATCTAAGTATTAACATTTGAAACGCATTTAAAATTTCTAAATTTTGGAGGTCAGGCTGTCGTTTTCCTGCAAGATGACGTCATTTACTCAAAGGATGACATCATGTGATTGTCACGTAACTGTGACGTCAAGCCCATGTGAGATACACATTTCTCACATGGGGAAAACCCTATCTCACATGAGCAGATATGGAAGAATATAATTTCTCGTACCTTGAACAGAAAAATCCGATGCACACACTGGTGCTAGATTTTTCTGTCTTGTCCAGTTTGTCTGGTACTGCCTCACATGACAATTGACGGTGTTGATGATTTCAGAATGACATATGCGATCATTGTGCTTGACGTCATCAAAACAATAGGTTTATTTATTTATTTTTCAAATATGTGCTTTTATTGTTTTTTGTCAAAACATTTTATTGTCAAAGTTGTTTTATATTTGCATTGAAAACAAATCTTTGATATCCTAATCTTTTGAAGTGTTGTCGATGGGAGTATTTTCAAAGGGCGGATTTTTACAATGCATAAAGTGTCCAAAGAAATGCAAGGGGTCCCATACGGGTGTTTTGTTTTGTAGGTATCGCAGTTATAAACATTTTAATGGCACAGCCTCGATTGGGATATGTTACATCACATCACCCTCGACTGAGATCATCCGGTTTTGGTCGCAAACAGGTGACAGATTCTATTATTCTAGGAATGAATTTGTTTGTCTTGTTCTAGCATGCACTTGGGCAACTTTATGCCACAGATGAGCATACCATTCTGCCAGTCACATTATCCTGGCACGGGGTGAACTTGTCATTTTTCTTCCTAATACTGAGCAACAGATTAAGTATCATTGTACATTACATGTATCTCGAATTTTTAAGTCTTATGTATATGTATGACCAGGCCAGGGTTTGAACCCATGATTCACTGTTCTCAGATTGATTCTTTAACACTGTGCCACTGAGCAATATTAGTTAAAAAACGAGTTATTTACATGATTTTATACACAAGTTTTAATGACAATTTTTTCAATCTGACCTAATCTTTGTGACCCATTGACCCTTTTATAATAAGGCTTAACTGCACTGAAGCTCAGTTTAATGTGGTCAATAACATTCCATGTTCACATTAGTTGAAATATGAAAATAACCTGTTTACAAATTGGTCTTTCAGACTGATGGAAAGTATAAACAAATCACTTGTTTTCATTTACTGAAAAAAAAAAAGGATTTACCAAGAATAATTAAATGTGTTGTAATGCCATAAATATGTGCAAAACAATTATTGTCATTGGATATGAAACTGCAAATAGGAAATTTCCTTGTCAGTTTATTTTTGGGATTGTTATTTCACATGGTAATATATATATATAAGACTGTTTGTCACCCTAGCATCAGGGTCCGTATTGGCATCTTATGTTGAAACTCATATTTGAATAGACAAGCTTGATTTTTTTTTCAGTCAGCTCTTTTTCTGTTTCAGAATAATAAAAATAATGAAAAAAAAATGTTAAAGAGATGAAAATAAATTTAATAATAAAATAATAAATATTTAAATATTTAAATTCACAACATAAGGATTTATTAAACTTCTATAACAAAATTGTAGGTAAGGTATATGAAAAAAACCACAAATTTTTATATAGTTATTATCACAGACAAACTGATACAGAATAACCTCTGGAAAATGATAATCCTCTGAATTTGAAAAAAAGTGAATTTAACATGGTTTTAATTTAAAGAGGTTTTAACCCAGAGATACTAGCACCTATTGATTCGGAAAGAAATTATTATTACAAAAAATATAATAATATTCCAGTATTTCTTCTTTAAAATTTTGGACTGGAGGATCAAGCTGTTTTTTTCCCCTCCATTTTTTTTCCTTTTTAACAGGATTTCAGTGGTTCTAAGGATTCGGGTTTCTAGAGGTTATACGGCACGAAATAAAGCACGATAGTTAAATTCATCAGTATACACAGAATTTCGAAGTACTACTAGTTCAATTTTTCACAGATGACATTTTGTGACCTAATAAATACTCTGAAGAAAATTACAGGAAACATATACTGGAAGAAGTGGAAATATTTCCTCAGTGGGAGTGCTTATTATTTTTGCCATTGTTGATCAAGTAAAAAATAAACCTGTTACAAATGTAATAAAATCTTCGGGACCAAGCGAAAAGGTCTCCATGTTACACAGTTTCCTGTTGTTTTTTCAAAAATTTTATATTATTTCAAGAAAAAATAGAAAATAAAATAAATAAATAAATAATAATAAAAAAATGAATAAATAAATAAAAGTAAATAAATAAATATTAAATAAATAAATAAATAATTACAATATAAATTAATAAATTCAGGAAAATTGAAGCAATAGTTTCATAGTTATTTTTACATTTAAAATCAATTATTTGAGTGGATTTCCAAATTCAAAGATTATATTACAGGCATCAGAATTTATAGGTAAGATATTCTCCCATTTATGGATAATGTAGAGAATTTTTTATTTAAAATTTTTTTTAAAAATTAAAAAAAAAAAGAAAAGAGTATACAAGATGGTGGTTCAGTTTCTTAAAAAAAAAATAACTGGAACATTTCAAACCAGATATAAGAACACTGAAAAAATAAATAGATAAAATAAATATGCATGTACATCCAGTATTAACAAAAAAATAAATTTTTAAATTATAAAAATAAAAATGTGCATAACTGTTCAGATTTAAAAAAAAAAAATGTTTGAAAATATCAAAACCTTTTTTAAAAATATAAATTCAGTTGTTTTTTTTTTCTTGCTTGCAGAAATATTATAACTCCTAACTCTTGTTGTTTTCATTAGAAGGTTTGTTCTGCATGTGTCGTAGCTGATATTGTAAGTTTTTTTCTTTTTTTAAGTCAACATCACTTTATAACGCATCAAATCCAAAAACGTTTATAACTGTGTAATGATCAGATTTGGCAGACCATAACACACCATGTTAAACCAGGCACTTTCCAATTCTGGTAAATCCAGATCTTTTGGTTCCATCATGCTTCTATCAATATCTTGTGACCTCTCTGTATATGAAGTTTCAGTTTCTGATTGTGCCTTTTCTCTATGACTGTCAGTTTTATCCATTTTCTGATCAGTTACACTTTGTTGTTCAGACGGTTCTGGTTCATCGCTTTCGACTTTTCTACGATACGGTGTAAACAACATTCTTATAGCTTCACCATTGGATTTTCCTGAATCAAGCATATCTGAAAAAAGTAAAAATCTCTAGAAATTACTCTGAGGATTAGAGAGCATGTGGAATGTTTGATAAATTAAAACAGAGTGAGCTAGTGAAGTTAATGGGTTTATTAGAGTGAATTGTTACATCACATTTTAAACATTTTAATTTAATTCATGTCAGCAGATGTTTAGATTCTTAAAACAAAACCAAAAAAAAGTTTATTGGTTGCTTAACACCCCCCCCCCCTAAAAAAAAAATAATAAAATAATAAAAAAAAATAATAAAAATACATGTGTAATAATAATAATAATGGTTTTTGCTCTGTACAAAATGATAAAATATTATTACTGAAAAGTGAGACTCAAATAGTCTGTTGGGTCCAAACAGTTCAACTTGTTTTGTAAAAAAATGTAAATCTGTTAATCAAAAGACATGAACTGATATGTTTGTGAAACACTATTACCCTGAAAGCCATTTACATATGATCAATATCTATCTAATTTTGACTATAAGGTTTGGGGGCCTCTGTGGCCAAGCAGTCTAAAGCACTGGAACTCCAGATCACTTCGCTTTTACCACACCAAGGTTTGAGTCCTGCTGGTACAGAATTTATTTTCTTTGAGAAAAAACTTTGTCAGTTTTCTTCTTGAAGGCCAGTGGATTTCTCCAGGTATTGCTGAAACAATGGTGGACCGCTATCCTAGAAATGACTGTCTCAATGAAAGTGAAAGAGACTTGACAGCCACATAAAATACTATTATTTAAATATATTTTTCTTTTTCTTCTATTCTACAAATGGCTAAAGGATCCCCTTATTAAGAGGGACCTCAGTGGCTAAGTGGTCTAAAGCATAGTTACACTCCTTTTCCTGCTCGAAATTTAAATCCCATTTGGGCAGATCCCAGTGAAAGAAAGTTTTTCAGTTTGCTTGTTGAAGGTCGTAGATTTTCTTTAGGTACTCGGGTTTCCTCTACTTTGACCATGATGATGTGACTGAGGGAGTGGTTTGCTTCTCTGTTGCATACTGACTGAAGTGAGCTAAAACCTTGACCAAAAGTCATCTTGAGTGGGCTAGTACCAGGCAGACCATAATATACACTCCCAAATCACATGCATAAATGAACTTGGTCCTAGATTTAGAGATTCAAAACCTTGCTCTCGCCATCAATAGATTAATAATTTGCTAATGCGATGTTAAACAACATGAAAACAAACCAACATATATTTCAATAGTTAGCAAAAATACCTTTCATTGTATCATTGAGTCTTTGAGCATTTTCCGCCAGAGTACCGAACCATTGATTAGCCATAACACTCTTAACACCAGCTAAACTAATTAACATCATTGTCTCCACTGGTTTCTCTAAGGCTAAAATGTTGGCACTGAAATAGAGCAGTGAATTAGAGGATTTAAAAAAGGAACACAAATATACAAAGTTATACAGGACAAGTTTAATCTACAAACAGTTAAACCTGTATTACAACCAGTTAAACCTGTATTACAAACAGTTAAACCTGTATTACAAACAGGTAAACCTATATTACAAACAGGTAAACCTGTATTACAATCAGGTAAACCTGTATTACAAACAGTTAAACCTGTACTGTATTACAAACAGTTAAACCTGTATTACAAACAGTTAAACCTATATTACAAACAGTTAAACCTGTATTACAAACAGTTAAACCTATATTACAAACAGTTAAACCTATATTACAAACAGTTAAACCTGTATTACAAACAGTTAAACCTATATTACAAACAGTTAAACCTGTATTAAAATCAGTTAAACCTATATTACAATCAGTTAAACCTGTATTACAATCAGGTAAACCTATATTACAATCAGTTAAACCTGTATTACAATCAGGTAAACCTGTATTACAATCAGGTAAACCTGTATTACAACCAGTTAAACCTGTATTACAATCAGGTAAACCTGTATTACAACCAGTTAAACCTGTATGAAAAGACCACTAACAAATTTTATTAATATGGACTTTTTAGACGGGTGATGTTTATTTAAAGATTCCTTTTGGGTAAAATCAATGCAAAGGGACCTTAATGGTCTTTATATAGAAGACACTTAACAGCTTTTATTTTTTTTTATTTTTATTTTTTTTTTTTACATTGCAGAAGAAATAGTTGTAAAATTTTCGACCACTTTGAAACTTGCAAATATTTATTATTAGCATCATGTTACAGTCAAACCTGTCTATAACCACTTTCCAAGGGAGATGACTCTTGCATACAAGTTTAAATTTGAAGAAGTGAGACCATTTGGATGCCTTTAAGCCCAGACAGATCCTAGTGTGACACAGTTTGTCAGCCTGCTGAAGGTCAATGATTTCTCTAGACACTCTGGTTTCCTCCACCATCCCAGAACTGTCTGCCTCAATATAAGTAAACGAATCTTGACTGGAGCATATATCTTCATTTCTCCATTCCATTCTAATGTAAAATGCTCATCATCAAGGTTCAAATTCTTCTCGGGAAGACCTTAGTTTAAGATAGTTTTTCAGTTCCCTTGCTGGAAGTCGGTGTTTTTTTCTGGGTACTCTGTAGGGTAATCCTAGGATTAATTTATAGTGATCATGTTGTAAACTTCAAAATCATTTCATTTTTGATAAAAGTTTTCTTTTGTTTGTTTGTTTTTTTTTTCTTTCTTTTTTTTCTTTTTTTTTGTTTTTTTTTTTTCTTTCTTTTTTTTCATTACCTTTTAAGTACATCAACTTTAGACTGTCTTGTAAAACTTTTACTTGTTTGTGCCATATCTAATATATATACCATTGTACATTCTGAAATTAAAATCAAATCAATTCAAAAATTAAAATAAGTCTTTAAAACTGTTTATTCCATGGTGAAGAAGTAAAATTGAATTTTGTGCTAAAAATGTCTATAGTACTTCAATATCTTAAATATTGTAACAGCAGTGATGATAAGTTATTTGTTATTATATCTATTACTCTATCCATGCATGTCTCTTAGCTTATATGTGAAGGGTAATTAAATCTTGTTGGATGTAATTAAGAAAATTATCCATAAAATGATCGAGATCGAGAGAGAGAGAGAGAGAGAGAGAGAGAGTGTTTTATGCCCCAGTCAAAATTCTTTCACTTATTTCGAGGCAGTCAGTTCTGGGATGGTGGAAGAAACTGGAGTGCCAGGGGAAAACCACTTACTTTCGGCAAGCAAACCCCCAGATTTTCTCACACTAGGATTTGTCCCCAGTGGGATTCGAACCCAGGTGGTGAGAGGCACTGCGATATGTAGGCGAGCACTTTACACCATTTGGCCACTGAAGCTTTGAGAGAGAGAGGGGCAATTTAATTTGAGAAAACTTCCATTTCAATCACATGAGGATAAAATACGTCTAGAGTTCATGCTGTAAGGTTAGTATGAATGCTTTAAACAACATGTTATATGTTTTAGAGTAGGTTCAGGTTTAATGTCGAACTGTATCTCTTGTTTAATCTCCATTTTGTATCAAGTATTTTGTGCTTTCTATCTTACCTGGTATATTAAGAGCTGATAGTTTTGCTGGAGGAATATAATTTAGGAATCTCTCCATACCGTAGAAAATAAAACCTGAGTTTTCTACGAGATAAATCTCCCATTCTCCGACACTGCAAAAGAAAAGACAATCAAAAAATGGTAATAAAACAAATTAAGATACATCTCAAGTTCTCCCACACTGTAAAAAAAAAATCACATATTGAAATGCAACTAGTTAAAATAGAACTCTTATTTTCCAACACTATTGAAGAACTCTCTTATATTGTAATGCAACTATTTTGATATTCTGTTCACAAACATTTTACAAAAAAAAAAAAAAAAAATTTGCTTCCTAAGCAAAATTGTCCAACAAATCTGTAAATATATTAAATGGACGCATATCTAAAAACATCATTATCATATTTGAACAAAATTGGTCCAAAAATAAATGTGTGATGTTTTTTTTTTTTTGTTTTTTTCTCTGTTTATACTTATGGTGGCCATCCAAAGTTAAGAACAGCCATGCCCAGTATAATTTTTTAATCTTCATCAGACAAATACTGGTATCTTTGATATTCAATTTGTTTGAAATTGGTCTGGCAGTTTCAGAGAAGTAAAGCAAAGTTTGTATACAGATGCATGCACATATGCACCTTAGGTCACATGCTATGCCATGACATAAACTCAGCTGTCTTTAGCATGTTGGGATAAAAAATTACTTTTAAGTCCTTATCAAGTTTTTTTCTCAACCTCTGTCTTGGGCCTCAGTGGCCGAATAGTCTACAACACACACTTCAGGCCTTCAATGCCTCTCACTTCCTGGGCTTCAATCTAGCTCAGGTTGGTTCTAGTGTGAGAAAGTTTGTCAGTTCACTTAAAACAGGCCCCAGGTGACTAAAAACGCTATCATCAAAACATACAACTTTGATTTTAAAAAATCCTCTTCTTTACCTATCACAGACATGCTTAAAAATTGAGCCTTTTTATAACTCAAAATATTTTTTTATTACTTTACCTTGGAGCATGTTCATCCCCTAGAACACCCAACCATCTTGGTGTAAACTGGCTTTCATATTCTTCTACTATTTTATTAAAAACTTCAATTGGTTTGTTAAGCTCTGAAATATCAATAGAAAGTTTTATTTACTTATTTGTTTATATATTTTATTATTTTTTAAAATTTATTTCGTTGTATTTTATCTAATTTAATTTTTTAAAATTTAATTTTACTTTATCATTTTATTTGACTTTATTTGTTTGTTTTGTTTTGTTTTGTTTTATTCTAATTTTTACTAGCTTATTTTTTTGTTTTCAATGACTGGTCATGTCAATCTGACAATAGTTATTTTCTAATTAAAGAAGTTGAGTTTTCATTAAATTTACACAATTAAATGTTTATTGCTGGAGCGAGAAGGAGTATCCAAGTATTTAGAATTTGAGCCATTAGGTGTTTATTTACATAGGAATATAACCGGAATCCAGTAGGGACCAACAAATGACTTCAAGTTATCTTGTGTATTTCAAGTTTCAAAAACTAAGTGATCAAAGTCTGTATTTTTGATATAAGAAAATTTTGCCTGGGGTAGCTCTGTCATCATTCATATTTTGTAGTTTATTTTACAATCAAACATCTTCAAAATTTCATTTAAAAATTAAGTACAAGTAAACTTACCTGTCTCTGCACAGTCTAGATGAGGATCAACAATATCTGTGTGGTTGTCAAGGAAACAATGAACTTAAACAAATAAAGTCAACCTTGTCTATTAAAAGTTACACAAGAAATTTGAAATGAAAAGAAAAAGAGCATGTATTGCTAAAAATACTGTATTGCTCAATAGGATCTGTATTGCTCAAAAGATCTTGCAATGCTCAAAAGTGCCTGCACTGCTCAAAAGATCATGCATTGCTCGAAAGTGCCTGCGCTGCTCAATAGAGTCTGTATTGGTCAAAAGTCCTTGCACTGCTAAAAAGTGCCTGCACTGCTGAACAGGTTCTGTGTTGTTCAAAAGACCTTGCATTGCTCAAAAGTGCCTGCACTGCTCAATAGTCTCTATTGCACAAAAGACCTTGCACTGCTCAAAAGAGCCTGTACTGCTAAACAGATTCTGTATTGTTCAAAAGACCTAGCATTGCTCAAAAGTGCCTGCACTGCTCAATAGAGTCTGTTTTGCACAAAAGAGCAGGCACTGCTCAATAGGTTCTGTATTGTTCAAAATATCTTGCATAGCTCAAAAGAACCTGCACTGCTTAATAGGGTCTGTATTGCTCAATAGAGCCAATATTGCTAAAATACCTTAACACTAATAAAAAATATCAATACTCCATTGCTAAAAGAGGCCTATATTGCTTAATATGGTTTGCACTGCTCAATAGGCTCTTTATTGATTCAAAGGGCCTATATTGCTAAAAAAGGGGGCAAATATTGCTCAAAAGGGCCTGTATTCCTCAATAGGTTCTGTATTGCTAAATTGGGTTAATATTGTTCAAAAGGGGCTTAAACTGCTAAACAAGTACATGTGCTTTGATTTTGGACATTCTTATCTTCAACCCAACTATGCAGTTTTTTTTTTTTGTTGAGCTTTTTTTTTTTAATCTAAAAAATTGATAAATGTTATAGTACATAGTAATGTATTTGCAGATTAAAAGAATTGAATGTTCTGAATCACAAACATGTCCTTGTATGGAGGAGGGGGGATCTTATATTCCAGGCTACTGGCTAAGAATACAACTTCTGATCAGCCATTATAAAATGGAGACCAACTTGACCTTTAAACTCTAAAAAAAAGGATACATCTGAAGTTCATGGTATCTACCCCTTGACAATAATGTGGTATATCTCTATTTATTGGTACCTGTAATTAATAAATATAGATATATTAACAATTACACAACTTTACCTCTTGAACTTGAGACTGACCATGTAACATTCATACATTTACTTTGTCCAAAAGTCACAAAACTAAATGACTTTTATGCAGTTTACAAAAAAAAAAAAAAAAAATTGGAAAAAACCATAGACCTAAAAAACCCAAATGACCTTTTGCAATGAATCTGACAATCTTTTTTTCAGTTGATTTTTGTTGGTCAGACCCATCTTGGGTTCAAACCCAACCTTCCACATATGAAGTAAGCACTCCAACAACTGAGCTAACATAGTGGTAAAAGAAAATAAATAAAATGGACAACTTACTATTTTGGCCTGTTTTTTACTGGCATCCCTTAATCCTGGTATTCTTGACATAGGATTATCCATACTCTTTGCTTCTTTTTTCTTCTTTTCTGCCTCTGCAAAGTATAAATATGTAAAAAAAAAATTACAATAGAAAACCCGCAAAAATTCTTCAGAACAAATTCTATGTAAGCATTAAACTGATGATTTGTTGGATTACTGAATGATGTTTTACATTATCTCAGCAATTTTTCAGCTGTACATGCTGAAACTTTTTTTTTAAAAAATCATTTATGAATTAATCTTAACACATGATGCTTAAGTACACAAGCAATTTTGATCTGTCTTGTACCCCTGCACAATTAGTGTGCTATTTCACTTGCTTACAATGTCATAGATAAACATCTTAGAACACTCTGTCCATTATACTGCTACCAAGGGAACCAGTAAAGGCGTTCAACAAGGAAAACTTTATTTGCATTTGAACCTACAGTAGTGAGATGTCTTTTGTTCAAAAGCTTATACCCCAACCTCTCATCCACTAATGCCTCTGAGCAGTTGAGGTATGGTAATAATGGCCGTATAGCTGCCATTTTAAGCTATTCCCTGCAAACTGTATTATGTGTCGAAGCTTTTATGATTAATTTGCCTTGTTAGGCTGTGGCAGTTATAATTTTGGTTACATACAACTCGTAAAATCCTAATCTAATGTTTAAGATGTTGATAAGGCATTTAGGTCCAATGTTCCATTCTATGATTTAATAAGATTTTATATTTTTATTGGCATAGCAATAAAAAAATCAAAATTAGAAAATTTGCTTCTAGTCAGTAACTTTGCATGGTTACTCCACTTTTCTCTACTATTTCAGAATATCTGGCTTGTTATGAGTAAAAGAATCTTGACTGGTGCATAAAACATCATAACACTCAGTTTCATCCTGCATAGATTTTTCATTTTCCAACTCTCACACTTCCTTTCTACACTTGATACAAAAAGGCCTTTAAACTGTGACAGAATGTTCTAAAGCTTATGCATATGGCCTGCAGTGCCTAGATTACACACACACACACACACACACACACACATATATATAGGTGAGAAATATATATGTTATGCTTAAATCTATGTAATGTATAAATAAGACTATTTAAAAGAAGATTATCACTGCAAAAATGGTGAAAGCCAGAAAAAAAAGAAGAAGAAGAAGAAACTACATGTTCTATCAACAATTTTCTGTCAGTGTTGGAACCCTGAGATGTTTTTGAACAAGCTACTATCAGTGTCATGTGTATGGTTAAAAAATGAAAAGAACTTATAATTGGAAGTAAAACAAAATTTAACTTTTTCTAAATCACTTTGAATTTCATACTTTAAATCAACAAACCAAACAATCCATTTAAGGCCAGAAATTAACACTTTTAAATTTTATCTGGCATCTGCATTCAGTCTGTTTAAATTACAGAGTTTTGATTGATTCTGATAGTTTTAAGCAGTATAATTAGATTAAATTTGAAAATTATGTGGTGTATGTATTTTCTTTTTATTTATTTATTCTTTTTTTATTTTGATTAATTTATTATATTTTATTATTATTATTATTATTATTTTTACATGTATTATTATCATTATTATTGCATTATGTGTCACATTATGTGTCACATGCCTTGTGTTTGTCCTGGGTGGAACTGCTTTTTAAAATGGTTGGGCAGTATAGGATATTGACCAAAAATAGTAGTCTTGCCACAGATCCATACAAATCTGTAAATAAGGGGAGATAATTCAAAGGAAAACACTAATAAGTCAAATTGTTGCAAAAAATGCTAAACTGGCTTTTAAACAATAATTTACTCACTTACTCTCAAGAAAATGTGAAAAATTTGCTAAGACATATTGTATTATTAACTTTATATTTTTATACTTTAAATTTACATTCAAATTTAAATTTGCATTTAAATAATTAAAAGAAGTAGACATAAAAATTGAATTGCAAAGGAGTAATTATGTTTTTATTATTATCATATTATTATTGTTTATTTATGTATTTTTGAAAACCTATATTTTTCACATCTACTCTAATAGAAGATATTATTAAAATGATTTGTAAAAAATAACCTGTGTTAACCCAATACCTGTTTAAACAAAACAAAAAAACATTAAATCTACAGGTAAACATTATAGACAGGTTCCACTCTCCGATAGTTAATCCCAGCAGTTAAAGGTCCCAGGTTCCAAACACTGATCATGTGATCAAATGACTACAAACATATATACATACAGTGTCCACTAGATTTAGAAAAGCTGTCTACTTATAATAACAGTGAAAATTTTAGAAATAAGCATTAATGTCAAAAACATTCTCTATAGATATTTCTAATATGAAAAATACAGGGAAAGACAGATTTTCCTAAAAGCCTGTGATTAATTAAACAAAATTTTTTTTATCAAGGCATACAAACCTTCTGGTTTTGCTGAAATATAAGGAATTTTTAAGCGCATTAGAAATTACAGTACTACCTTACCCCTACAAAGAACTTAAAAAATGTGGACCATTTAAAAAAAAAAGGTGTTCTTTATATAGAGATAATTTTCAATTAAAATATAGAGCAATTTGGGTTAGTGACCAATATTCTTGATTACAATTTAGTCTTGTATAGAAGTGAAACCTTCAGCAGGATTAAATGTTTAAGAATTTTAGGGGACAAATCAGTGACAGAATTTCATGGGGGGGGGGGGGGGGAAACTGATGAAATTTTAACTATGAACATTCAATTGCCATGATAATAGTGTTCATTGAATTACAGCCTAGCTAATTGGCACATCTAATTCATATCAACTTTTAAATCAAAACTTTAGGGATTAGTACATCATGATACATCCAACACCTGTACTAATGATACTGCCATAAAAGTACTTGTTTCATGATATCAACAGGTCAATATATTTATATATATATATATATATATATATATATATATATATATATATATATATATATATATATATATGGACTCTGAAGCACAACATACAACTAAGACAGAATTAAATATATATATATATATATAAATAAGTTATTTTTGACATATGAAAATGTTTGTTACGTTTTTTAGGAATAAAATAAGTTGTCTGTTGTAAATTTAAAATAAGTGCAAAGGTCCGATGTAGATTTTCGACAGTCAAGGTCACCTGTATACGCAGTCAGTCACAGATAAGAGATTTGTGATCTTACAGCCGGTTGGCAGTGCCATTATATTGAACAGAAATCGAAGCATTAATTTTGTACATTCATTCCCAACATCACTGCTGGAACCAGTAACCGAATATGCTGCTATAAAGTGTAATGAAAACATAACAGATTTGTTTCCAACAATTTTTTGCCATTATAAAGAGTGCTGTTGTAAAATGAGTTCACTGTATCAGTTAATGGAAGAGCCTTTTGCTGAATGAAAACAACGGTTTGAATATGGCTAAGTATAAAATGTGTTAAATATGTACTACACAATCCAATCCCAATACAGTTACACCATTAAAAAGATACCAAAGCAATGTGATACAGTTGCCATGGTAACCACATAACAAAAACAGTCAATGTTGTTTCAGTCACAAACATTTAGTATAAAGACATGTTAAGGACCACTTTAAAATTGTTAATTTGCTGAGTGCAGATGCACTCAATTTTATTATAGCTTATTCTAATATATTTGGTCTAGAACTGCAATAGATATTTCCCTATTTGGTACCACAACATGATAGATTCCATTATTTTTTTATACCCACTAAAATTTGTCAGTATAAGAAATTGTGAAATTAATTTATAATATCAAGCTCAATTTTTAAAAATTTATTTAAAATGTTCAATGACTCCAAAAAGTTTATTAAATTAAATAAAACAAAAAGAATTTAAAAAAAAAAAAATTCAAAGTGGCCCATAATATCAATATTACTAAAAAGCATGATATTAGAAAGCACTAGTAATGTATTATTATACTCTATATATGTTTAAAAGCACTTTCATGTTTATCTATACATCCATTAACTCATTAACATTAAAACTTGAATAAACAATTTTGAACAAAAGACCATACCTGCCATTTCTAAAATAAAAATGCAAATTTTTTTTCAAGATAAAAACTACATGTATTCAACTTTTTATGAAATATTTGTTCTATAAATAAGTTAGAATTTTTCAAGACAGACTAAATCATTATAACACTTTGTAGCCTTGACCTTAAAGATTTGACATTCATATAAGGTTATGTAAAATCCTTGGAAAATGGAGATCATTTTTGCGAAAAGTTTCATAAAATTCCTCAAAGCAGCAATGAATTATGTCCTGAAAATAAATACCCTCATTAACCTTGACCCTTAATGATCATAATGAAAATAGAAACCTTGACCTTTTGTGATCATTATGACAAAAGAAACCTTGACTTTTAATAACAAAAATGGCAACAGAGACCTTGATCTGTAAGGACAATAATGAATACAAAAACTTTGACCTTTAAAGACCATAATGATAAATGAAACCTTGACTTTTAATGATAATAATGACAAGAGAGACTGGGACTTTTGAGCAATAATGACAACAAAGACGCTGATATGTAATGACCATAATGGCAACAGAAACCTTGACCTTTAATGACGAAAATGACACTAGAACAAATATTGCAAAATAGTACATTGTATTGCAGCATAGTAAAAGCTCTAGTTAGATTAAACTAGGGTCTTGGATAGTTACCATGACTACTGGTGATTAAGTATATGTGACTGCTGTGTACAATCAAACAATTAGAATGAACAACCAATGTTAATTAACCAACCCTGTAGAAAAAAATGGTTGCTGTCATTTTACAGGACTTTGCCTAGCAAAATTATGGAATTCATAGGGAATTCGGGTGTTCAAGTGGCGCAGTGGTTAGCACTCCCGCCTATCACCAATGCAACCAGGGTTAGATTCCCAGCATCGTATGTGATAAGGTATGAGGTCACCTGCTTGAGCACGTGGGTTTTTCTCCAGGTTCTCCGGTTTTCCTCCCACAATAAGACCTCACGCGCTACAATTCGAGCCAACGAGCTAGATCAATATAAGTTGCACAACTTGTTTAAAAGAAATAAAGTTTAAAATTAAATTAAATTAAAATTAGGGAATTCATTATAAATATAGACTGAATTTGGGAAAATTTATTGATGTTTCAAAAAACTTGCCAATATGAGCTATTGATGATGATTAAATGGAGTAATTGTTACATGGCTGTGAAATTTGTTGCTCTAACAACGAGTCAAATGATGCTAATGGAAGTATGGGACACATGGCTTTTGGATTTTGAGTCTCAAGCTTTAACAATGAGTCAAATATTGCTAACAGAATTATAGGACACATGGCTTTTGGATTTTAAGTCCCATGCTCTAATGAAAGTATCAAATGATGCTAACAGAATTATAGGACACATGGCTTTTGGATTTTGAGTCCCATGCTCTCACAATGTATCAAATGATGAAGACAAAATAATGATACACATGGCTCTATCCTTTTGATGCTCTAACAAAAAATCAAATTATGTCAACAGAATATAAACTGTTTGCAATTCTGGCAAATTTGAACAATTTTATAGGTCATATCTGCACTTCTTACTACAGCTGCATATATTATTGTGGCTGCAATAAAGTCAAGAGGCCTTGGTATCAAATCAGAGGGCTTTACTTGGCAAAATTTAAAAACATATTAAAAAGGTCAAATATCGGCACCAAGGTCATGTGACCTGGGGTCAAAGGTCAACATTTTAACAATTTTAAATGGGGGAAAAGTGCAGATTTGAACTAAAGAACTGTAAAAGGTTAATATATATGAGTCTTGAATTTGGAGTTTTTTTGCTCTAACAATGCAGTAAATATGTAACACAAGTACCTGGTAAACTTTGATGTGCCATTAAGTGCACATTTCGAAAAATCATTCCTCATCAGTGACATCAAGGGCCAAAAAGTTTGATAGATAAAAAAACATAAGCCAAACAGTTGAAAATTAATAAATCTGAAGTTCCAAAATTATATGAATCCAAATTCAGCTAAGGAATGCTTTGCATGAGGGAACAAACATTAGTTTTAAATAAATTTCAAAATTTAAAATGGCTGAAAATTTTGCTGAATAGTACATTTTCTGATGCCAACAGGATATTGATACACTAAGGAATTTATTTAAATGATGCAATCAAAATAGATGCAAACGGCTTTGGGATTTGGAGTAAACCACTTCACTACTTAGCAACACAAATTTTAATGATTTATTGTAGATATAACATGAGATCAAGGCATGATCCATATTAATGTCTTATAACATAATGCTCTTTTTTTTTTCTAGGTCATTATCACTTCAAAAATGTTTCCAATTTTATGAAAATTAAAATTCTGTAACTTTATAAAAATAAAGATATATATATTTATTTTTTAAAAAAGAAAATTCAAATGTTATACCTGGAGTTGGTTCTTCTTTATAAAATCTATGATGAAAAACTTGTAACGAGAAATCCCGAGAAAGTGATACAATGGATTCATTCTGTAAGAATTCCAATGCCTCAAGTGGCATCTGTAACAATAATGGATCTGCTAACATTATAACATACTCCTGTGGCGCTTGTGGCTCAGCCGCTTTGGCATCTTTACCCCCACTTGCTGGAGTAATTATCTGAGGACTGAAAAACAGAATGTATTGTTGTTAAGAATTTTGAAGATATTAAATTTTTTAAAAGTTCTTTTCCACGTCACTCACAAGGTTTTATGAGAACAATAAAAAATTTTTTTTTAGACCTAAGTACTTTAAATCAGGAAATTTCCATGTCAGTTAATTTTCGTGAGTATTGACATTTAAATATGTTGACATATTTTTTATTTTCATGTTGCCAGATGATAGTCTGTGCAAATACAAGTGAAACATATTAAAATAAATATTCATGAAACTTCTACTTTAACTTTGCATCCTGTTACTATTAAGAATTTATGCGAAAATGAAATGCATACAAAAATTTACCAATTTACAGTAAAATTTACATTTCTGTTCAAAGCAGTACTTTTCCTCGACTAAAAGACAAACAAACTCAATGTGTATGTTTGCCAATCAAATATGAAATTTATCAGCAAAAAAAATGTTTGCCAATCAAACATGAAATATATTAATAAAAAAATGTTTGCCAATCAAATATGAAATTTATCAGCAACAAAAATGTTTGCTTATCAAATATGAAATTTATCAGCAACAAAAATGTTTGCCAATCAAATATGAAATTTATCTAAAACAAAAATGTTTGCAAATCAAATATGAAATATATCAATAAAAAAAATGTTTGCCAATCAAATATGAAATTTATCAGCAACAAAAATGTTTGCTAAAAATATAAAATTTATCAGCAACAAAAATGTTTGCCAATCAAATATGAAATATATTAATAACAAAAATGTTTGCCAATCAAATATGAAATTTATCAGCAACAAAAATGTTTGCTGTTCAAATATTAAATATATAAATAACAAAAATGTTTGCCAATCAAATATGAAATATATTAAAAACAAAAATGTTTGCCAATCAAATATGAAATATATTAATAACAAAATGTTTGCTAATCAAATATGAAATATATCAACAACAAAAATGTTTGCCAATCAAATATGAAATATATTAATAACAAAAATGTTTGCCAATCAAATATGAAATATATCAACAACAAAAATGTTTGCTAATCAAATCTGAAATATATCAACAACAAAAATGTTTTCCAATCAAATATGAAATACATTAATAACAAAAATATACAATCAAGAAGTAGGAATAATTATTTCTTTCCTTTCAACTTTATGAGAAATGTGTTGCAAGAAGAGATGAAGATCACTGAATTATCACTCCTGGGTTATGGGTTCCAACCCCAGCTAGGTTCCAGTATAACTTTAATAAAGACATTTTCATATATTCCAAGATGCTTTTTTTATTGATAAGATAAATTTTGTGTTTGTCACTTCTTGAAATTTAGTCTCACTTCATATGTGGGAAGTCGTGGATTGTAACCCATTCCAGGTCTGACCAAGAGGTCACAATCTCTGGCACTTGACCTATAGCTGGTGACATCTTGATATAAGTGAAATATTCTTGACTGGGACGTAAAATAAATAAATCAACCAATCAATCCATAAATCTTGAAATAAAGTGAGTGGTAATTTCTTTTGGGGGGTAAATATCTGAACTTACGTAAATAACCCTTCAAATTGACATGTGATTGGTTTAAGATAAGTCTCCATGTCATTGACGAGTTCTCGGAATTCTTCCTGAAGTTTAGCCTCTTCTTCAGCATCATCCTCAATTACAAAATGCTGAAATGATAAAACAAAAAACATAGAATTACCTCCACATGACCTATAATTACAACAGCAACTTTTATCTATTTATGTAATTTGATGAATAAACAAACAAAAATAATAATAATTCCATAAATTACATGGGAAAAAATTCTTTATGTTAATTTTTTTTAAAGTGGTCAATTTTGATTAGGCCAGGAAGTAAAAAAAATGGAGAGAGAGAGAGAGAGAGAGAGAGAGAGAGAGAGAGAGAGAGAGAGAGAGAGAATTGTTACAAAAATTATCACCTGGAAAAAAATGTATAATCTGTCTTTGAAGACCACAAATCTTTGAAGATAACAAATTGAAAGTTAAGAGATATCTCAAAAACAAAAGTATAGATGTTCTTCATTAAAACTGCTGAAAACTGAATGCTTTGAGTGAAATTTGAGGGTGCAAGAATTTTTTTAAATGGATGTAATTCCATTGTATCTGTCTATTAAGGGTAACTTGTTTCATTGAATTCATAAATATGCTAAGTGTGGTATTTTGCAGATGGCCTAATTTTCAATCTGATTTTTTTTCCCAAAGGGAAGGGGTGGAATGAAAAAAAAAAAGTTTTTTAATAACTTGACTTTCAAATGTAACCAAAAATACTCTATTTTAGCATATTTACCTTAGATTTTTTAATCAAATCTTCATCTAAATTTTTCAACATTTTTTCCCTCATCATTGCCTGTGCTCGCTGATATTCCTGTTTTAGCAATAATTGTTGTACACTTTGTCTGTGTTCAGTGAATTTTTCAAGCAACTCATCCAAAAGCTCCGGGCTAGTTTCAACACCAAAAACTTTGGCTCTGCTTGGCCCTAAAAAAGAATAAAGAAATTGAGAGCTGAGAAACATTTATTAGGCAAAAGCAAATACAACCAAAAACATAAGACAACAAATAAGTTAAACAAGAAATTACCTTTGTTTATTTTTGTTAAATTATAATTGATTCAAGACCATTTTTGGAAAATTCTGGATTTGTACAATATTTTTTTTTTTTTTTTTTTTTTTTTTTTTAAAAAAATCAGTATTTGCTCTTTTCATTTTATTATTATTATTTTTTTTTTTTATTTATTTACTTATTATTATTATTTTTTTTTTTTGCTATTCATTTATGATATTTATGATATGGAAATATTAGATTTTTTTCAGTCTGACAAAACACTAAGTCTGCTTTCTGCCCAAAAAGGATGGATTACCAAATTGTTTAACTGGGCCTGTTTCCCATAAGTTAAACCACAAAAAAAAAATAAATAAATAAATAAAAAATAAAAAAAATAAAATAAAATAAATAAATAAATAACAAAAAATTAACATGATCATATTTTTAAAAGACGATCAACTAAAATTTCTATATGCTTGTAATTGAAAATTTTTCAGAAAATGGAGATCAAAATTATTTTAATTCCCAAACAATAATTTTTAACAATCTAAACAAGTTATAAAATTTCATTTTTTATTTCTATAAAAGTATTAGGCATAAAAACCTTCCACACATTTAGAAATTTTAAATCTTATAGACAAACTGGTTTATGGAAAACATTTGTATAAAAGACCACATGTTTAATTGCCAGCCCTTTCTAAAAAAAAATTCACTCAAGAGTTGAGCTTAGTAATGATGTTTTAGGCTCAAATCCAGAAACTTTAGCTTATACTGAGATGAACAGTTTCAGGATGGTGGAGGAAACTGGAGTACCCATAGAAAATTAGCAATCGTTAGCAAGAGAACCAACAAACTTTCTAACACTAGGATCTGCCTGAATGAGATTTGAAGCTAAGTGGTTAGATGCACTGTGGTCTGTCAGGACATGCTTTAGACCACTTGGACAACATATTGGACAACATATTGGCCCTGAATCACTCAAAAGGTTCATATATTTAGGCTAGGATACAGAGTCTGCAAATTTCATTACGTACCTAGAGTGATTCGTGATTTTCAGGTACAAGTAAAATGGGCATGATAAGAAACCTCATATAAAGGGTCATTAAAAATTGATCACTTGCATGCACAGTAACAGATAATAAAATACGGTTCTCTTGATGTCAAATTGTGTAGAACACTTTCACAACTTATTATCTATGGTACAAAAAATCTGAAATGGAATTTGCAGACTGTTTCCATACAGAGTAAAAAAAAGTTATGTAATGTTTTTTTGTTTTTTTTTGTTGTTTTTTTTTTTTTTTTTTTTTTTTTTTTAATACTCCAGTCAAACACAGTATGACACTATCACTTCACTATAAACAGTATTGACAAAGAATGAATTAGTTATACACACAAAAAATTCAATACTTAGTTTTTTTTTAAAGAAAAAAAAATAAATAAAAAATAAAAAAAAAAAATAAAAAAGAAACTAAAATTTAGTAACTACTACAAATGATTTCAAAATTCATACAACCCATAACGACTATTATGTATCAAAAAAAAAAAAAAAAATTCACTTTGTCATAAAAAACTTTTTGAATTTTACACTTATTAAAAACAAATAAAAACACACTATACCTTCTATATCTAGAACATAGGGATGAAAAGATAAATAAATGAATAAATATAAATGAGTAAATAAAATGAAATGAAATAAAATTAAAAAAAATATAAAAAAAATAGAGAGAAAAAGCGAGAGAGAGAGAGAGAGAGAGAGAGAGAGAGAGAGAGAGAGAGAGAGAGAGAGAGAGAGAGAGTGTGTGTGTGTGTGTGTGTATTTAAATGGATATTAACGTTATTTTTGACATTTTTCTATGTTCAATCTATGAGAATTAGCCTAAACTATCTAAATAAAATTTGTATTTTCTTATAACACAAACATTATGTTCCATACCTAAATTTTTTTTATTTCATTAAGTAGAATTTTTAGTTTACCCGTAAGACTAAACTTCTATTGTAATGGTACCAGCCAACCAGTAAGGGCCTAAGACATGGAAGAAACCTTTCTCACGTGCAATGAACCAAGATCAAACCCACAGGGATGAGATACATCGAGTAAGAAGGCTAATGCTTTATCATTTGTGACACAATGGCCCCTGTACCTGTATGTCAAAAATTCCAAATAAAATGTCTTTTTTTAAGAAAACATCTAACAGTATAATTCCACATCTACTACAAATCATTGTTGCATACAAACATTATGGGATGTGTGCTGCTGAACTAATTTCTTACATGTATTTGATTGTGGTAAATAAAGTAATTTTTATATATATATATATACCTGAAGGCACAGGTGGTGCTTTTCCTTTTCCCGTAATTGCTGGAGCACTTTTTGGTCTGTCCAATACAGCCCCATACAAATAGTTCCTAAAACAATAAAATAACATCCATAAAGTACAGTTTATGGTATCTGTGATATAATTTGGAAGCTAAGTTAGTAACCTAAAAAGTTGTCTTAAACAAACTGAATATTTAAGGACATGCCATTCGTATTCTTGGTCATGCCATGTGATCTAACTTGCATGCACACAGATCAAAGTGCCTCTCACCACTTTGGTATGAATTCAAACAGGAAGGTTCTAGTGTGAAAAAAAATTTCTCTTTACTTGCCAAAAGTCAGTGGACTTCTCACTACCATCGCAGTACTCCCTGCCTCAATATAAATGAAAGAATCTTGACTTGGGTGATCACCTCTTCGTGTATACATTGTTTGGTATATTAACTCGTGTACACAGTTAACCTTTCTTATCTGAACCAAATCTTAATCCAAGAAGTTTTAATTTTGCAATGTTCTATCTTGGAAACTGTTAATATATGGTCGTAAACAAAAGTAAACTTCATGTACTTGTTTGCAGTTATTTTTATTGTGTTTATGACTAGGCAGGACTTGCCTTATAAAAAACAAAAAGCCATTTATGACTTAAGGTTGACTTAAGAACAGCCACCAGTCTGACTAACTTATAGAGTTTAGGCAGACCTGTGGAAAGTCACCAGCCTGACTAACTTATAGACTTAAGACAGAATTATGGAAAGTCACCAGTCTGACTAACTCATAGACTTAAGACAGAATTATGGAAAGTCACCAGTCTGACTAACTCATAGACTTAAAAGAGATTTATGAAAAGTCACCAGCCTGACTAACTCATAGACTTAAGACAGACTTATGGAAAGTCACCAGTCTGACTAACTCATAGACTTAAAAGAGATTTATGAAAAGTCACCAGCCTGACTAACTCATAGTCTTAAGACAGACTTATGGAAAGTCACCAGCCTGACTAACTCATAGACTTAAGACAGACCTGTGGAAAGTCACCAGTCTGAATAACTCATAGACTTTAGACAGACTTATGGAAAGTCATCAGCCTGACTAACTCACAGACTTAAAAGAGATTTATGAAAAGTCACCAGCCTGACTAACTCATAGTCTAAGACAGACTTATGGAAAGTCACCAGCCTGACTAACTCATAGACTTAAGACAAACTTATGGAAAGTCACCAGCCTGACTAACTCATAGACTTAAAAGAGATTTATGAAAAGTCACCAGCCTGACTAACTCATAGTCTAAGACAGACTTATGGAAAGTCACCAGCCTGACTAACTCATAGACTTAAGACAAACTTATGGAAAGTCACCAGCCTGACTAACTCATAGACTTAAGACAGACCTGTGGAAAGTCACCAGTCTGACTGACTCATAGACTTTAGACAGACGTATGGAAAGTCACCAGCCTGACTGACTCATAGACTTAAGATAGATATATGGAAAATCACCAGCCTGACTAACTCATAGACTTAAGACAGACTTATGGAAAGTCACTAGCCTGACTTAACTCTTTGCCTGATTGATCTTTAGACTTTAGACTTTAGACATTCTTTAGGAACCCACAAGCTTGATTAATTTATAGAATTTAGAAAGGCTTTAGGTAGGAACCAGTCCTTGTGATCTATACTTTTGTGATAGATTTTTTGTTAGGCACAAGCATGACTACCCTTAAGACCTGAGGTGGACGTAGGGCAAACTTTGGCCTGATTCACCTAAAGACTGAAGAATTGAAGCAGACTTCAGTGACTTATACACTAAAGAAAGATTTTGGGGTAAGAACCAGCCTGACTGATCTATTAACTAAGCAGATTTTAGGGCTGGCACTAGACTAAATTAACAACAGATTTGAGACAGTCTTTTATAAAATACCAGCACTGATTGACCAATATTTAAGAGATTTGTGAAAGCATCTTATTTTTATTTAATTTTACCTACCTGTCAGGTGAATGTTGTAATATCAGGAAGTTGAAGTTTGATGGGAAATCTTTCAGCAATTCTAAGTGGTTAGTTTTGACATCAAGTTTCTTCCAAGCCTAATAAATTTCACATTTTAAACTATTATTATGTAAAAACATAGCTCTATCATGTTAATTTTTGTTCATCCATGTAAAAGCACATAAATTTCGAAAATAAAACATCTTATATAATGAAATAAGATCTTATAAAGAAAACAACAATTTTCAATCAACAAGTGCCTAAGGAAATTCCTTGATGCCTGTCACATTCAAATAATAAAACTTTTTAATCTAAGCAACCTGTTTTCTAGCATACTTGTTGACAACACATTAAGAAAATCAATGTTATGTGCATTCTTAAGCTAGCCTAGAAGTAGTCAAGATCTGGTTACAAGAACCTTGATGAATCAGACTTATTTAAACTACAGCAATCTCTTGGGAGACGAATACCCCAGTTTCTTACATCACTGGCAAGGGTAAGAAAAGTGTGTTTGTGACATTGACCTTCCACCTACACATCTAATTTAGTATGCAACACATACTAAAATGTTGGTTTACATTTTTGTGAGGACTGATCAAAATTCAATCATAGATTTAGAAATTTATGGAGTGAAATAAATTTTGCACAGACAGATGGACAGATTGATTCCTATATGCCCCCTTAAACTTTGTTAAAAAGAGGTTTTATTTCTGAAATTGAAGTAAATCTGTTCTAAATATGATACAATATTATTATACAGTAAGTAAATTTTGATGACGTTTACACAATGATTTCTCAACCCAACATAAATTTATATTTACCAAGGCTGTTAAACTTTCTGTCAGGTTAAGAAATCCTTGTATTAATGGAAATCCAAACTTAACAAGTATTTTATTATATGATCAGAGAAACAAATTCAAAACAAGTTGTTTTGGGCATGGGGCCTTCTGTAGCTTCTGTAAATATAAACAAAAACACCTGTTAAAGTTTTGATGTGTCATATGTGCACATTTCAGAAAGTTACTCATTTTATTTATTTCAGATAGTACGTGAAACAAGTGTAAGTGTAATAAGTGTAAAATACAATTACTTTTTTTTACTCTACTTCATCTCTTTTTAATTGTTGTGGAAAGCCCCCCCCCCCCCCCCCCCTTTCCCCCCCCCCCCCCCCAAAAAAAAAAAAAAGAAAAAAAAAAAAAAAGAGAATCGATTTTTACAACAGAAATAAAAATTACTGACCTCCCATTCTTGTTCCAGAGCATGTTCTACTGACGTCATCAGGCTACCACATGACATGTTAGTTGTAATGTCATTTGATACAATACAAGATCGTTGGTGCAATAAAGCAGCTAGCCGTGATGTCATGGGATCAAGCTGGGCTCGACTTAGTAGTATTTCCAATGTTTGTGATGTTGAACAACTCTGAAAAAAATTATTTTGTTTATTTAGACTGTTCTCAAAAGTTTTTCTCAGCTAAGTGGTATAAACAGTTTTCAGACAATTCATACTTATCTTAAATCAGGCATTTTTTTTTAAATCCATAACATCAAGCTGTTCATTGAAAATGTTCATTTAATCAATCATTTCAAAGTCTTAAAACAGCTCAAAATATAAGCTTATTGATTATGGCACTTGTAACTAACTGTCTAGGTTCGAGTTCAACTCAGATCCTTGTGTGAGAAACTTTGGCTAAAGCCGAAATCCTGAAAAGTGTACACTATTAACAGTTTGTCTTTGTCAAACCATAAGCCAAGTGCAGCTTTGATGAAACTTGGCCAACAAGCAGTAAAAAAAATAGTACTTGTAAACATTTTCCATCATGTATTTCATAAATGCAATGTAAAAAACCTTAAGTTTGTGATAGTTTATCCAAAAGAATGTTTCAGATCAGAACCTCATATTTTCAGTATCCACCTTTTTAAATGTCTACTTATTCTTTCAGTCTTAGCCTTAAATACTGACTGACTCAACTTTTTACAGACTGAACGTTGACAAAAAAACTATTTGCAAAAGTGTAAGATGTTAAGCTTGTTTGAATTATACCTGGCTTGAATAAGATTTAGGTACTTTGAATCTACAGAACATTCTGACTGTTTCAGCAGAAGTCAAATAGTACAGAATGTTTTGAATTTGTTTAAACATTACTCAAATCTACAGAAATTGCTATTTGTTTCATCAGAACTCCAAATCTATAGAATATTCTGAATTTGTTTTAACAGAACTCTGAAACTATGAACTATTCTGAATTTGTTACGGTACCCCAGAACTCAAAAATCTATGGATTATTCTGAATTTGTTTCATCAGAACTCAAAATCTTTGGACTATTCTGAATTTATTTTAACAGAACTCCAAATCTATGGACTATTCTGAATTTGTTTTAGCAGAACTTCAAATCTATGGACTATTTTGAATTCATTTTAGCAAAACTAAAAACCTATGGAGTATTCTGATTTTGTTAAAGCAGAATGCAAATCTATCGACATTCTGAGTTTGTTTTAACAGAACTGCATCTATGGAATATTCAGATTTTGTTACAGCAAAACTTCAATCTATGGACTATTCTGAATTTTGTTACAGCAAAACTCCAAATCTATGGACTATTTTGAATTTG